>SKCR01045737.1:0-85096 GCA_019454045.1 Zanthoxylum bungeanum | reverse complement strand
TATCATCTCAATCCAGTACTAATCATATGGACTTTCGCCATTTATATATCAAAGTAAATAAAATTACAAAACGGCAAAAGGTAATTTCATTATCACATAGTTAATTTTGTACAATAATACAATATCATTTACAAACAGTGACGCTATGGGACATAATGTCTAACACACACTGCATAGGACTTACCCAAATGCTATCTGAGATGGGGTAAATGATGCCAGCATCCAACCATTTGATGATTTCTTTCTTCACAACTTCCTTCATGATTGGATTGAGTCTCCGTTGATGCTCCACTGTAGGTTTGTATTCATCATTCATCAGAATCTTGTGCATGCAAAATGATGGACTAATGCCTCGAATGTCTGCTATAGTCCAGCCAATGGCTTTTTTGTGCTCTCGTAAAACTCTTAGTAGCTTTTCTTCCTGCTCCAATGTTAGTGAAGAAGAAATAATAACAGGTAAATCAGAAGAGTTTCCAAGAAATGCATACCTGAGATGGTTCGGAAGTAACTTTAGTTCCAGCTGTGGTGGTTCTTCAATCGAAGGTTTGATTCGATCTTTCTTTGGCAGTTCCAAGCTTTCAACTGGTGGTGTTACTTTGAATCGGAATGGTTTGTCAAGGTAATTGATACATTCCAAGATTTCAGCATCTAGTTCGTTGTCTGTCATGTTGGTGATGCAAGCTTCAAGTGTATCTGTGGGATTTGATTCAGTATTCTGAACAATTTTATCAACAACATCAATTCTGAAGCATTCTTCTTCTTCCTTTTCATCGCTTGGAAATTTCATAGCTTTGAAAACATTAAAGGTCACTTCTTGGTCCTGCACTTTCATGGTTAGTTCTCCTTTTTGCACATCAATTACAGTTTTACCTGTAGCCAAAAATGGTCTCCCAATAATGATAGGTATTTCTTTGTCTTCTTCCATGTCAAGGATGATAAAGTCTGCTGGAAGGATGAGTTTGTCAACTTTGACCAGCACATTTTCAACGACTCCTCTCGGGAATGCGAGTGATCGATCAGCAAGTTGCAAAGATATTGAGGTAGGCATTGCTTCTCCAATTTGCAATTTCCTGTAAATAGAAAAAGGCATTAAATTAACACTGGCACCTAAATCACATAAAGCCTTACCGATGTAATGTTCTCCAATGGTACATGGGACTGTGAAACTGCCAGGATCTTTCAACTTCGGGGGAAGCTTCCTCTGAATGATGGCGCTGCATTCTTCTATCAAAGCTACTGTCTCGTAATCTCCCAATCTCCGTTTTCGTGAAAGGATGTCTTTCATGAATTTGACATAACTGGGCATTTGTTCCAAGGCTTCAGCAAATGGTATGTTAATGTGCAGCTTTTTGAAAATCTCCAAGAAACGAGCAAACTGTTTGTCCAGTTTGTTTTTCTGAAGACGCTGAGGAAATGGTGGTGGTGGAGTGATCTGTTCTTTTTCTTTTTCCTTTGCTTCTTTTTCTTCCATCTGTGGAACTGCATCTTTTGGAACTTCCTCAGCAGCTGTTTTGACTCCAATATCTTTGTTGATCTCAGTACCACTCTTTAAGGTAATGGCTTGACATTGTTCCTTCCCTCGGTTCTTTGGATTTGGTTCTGTGTTGCTGGGAAGATTACCTGGTGGTCTGTAACTCTGAGCATTGGCCAGTTGGCCGATTTGATTCTCCAGTGCTTTGATGGAAGCTGATTGGCTCTGAATCATGGCTTCATATCTTTTTAGTTGAGCTAACATCTCTGCCATCACTGGTTCATTTGTCTGCTCCTGGCCTTTATTCTGTTGCTGGAATCCAGGTGGTGGATAGTTCCGCTGTTGGCCTGAATTGTTGCTCCATGAAAAATTAGGATGATTCCTCCACCCTGGGTTGTAGGTGTTGGAATATGGATTGTTCCCCTGCCTGTTGAAATTGTTGACATAATTCACCGTTTCTTCATGTTGATTTGATTCTGGTGCTCCTCCATATGGTGAACTTGTGGATCCAGTGGTAAGAGTCTCCATGAATTTGCATATTTGATCTAGCTTGGTGTTGACTGCTGTATTAGCTCCAACCTCATATATTCCTGCAATTCTTTGAATCAAACTTCTTTCAGTTGGCCACAAAGAGTTGTTGTTGGCCATTTCTTCAATGAGTTCCCAGGCTTGATCTTCACATTTTGCCATTAAAGCTCCTCCAGCAGCAGCATCAATTGTGGTTCTCATTATTCCAGAAAGCCCATTGTAAAATGTTTGGACTTGAAGCCATTTTGGAATTTCATGGTGTGGACATTTCCGGAGTAAGTCTTTGTACCTTTCCCAAGCTTCATAAAGAGTTTCTAAGTCTTGTTGCACAAAGGATGTGATGTCATTCCTCAGTTTTCCGGTTCTGGCTGGTGGAAAATACTTTGCAAGAAATTTGGTGGCTAAGATGTTCCATGTTGTGATAGAACCTGCTGGTAATGAATGTAGCCAGGCTTTAGCTCTGTCCTTCAAAGAGTATGGGAAAACACGTAGTCTCATTGCTTCTTCAGCTTCTCGGTTGTAATTGAAAGTACCGCAAACTTCCAGGAAGTTGCTGATGTGGGCATTAGGATCTTCAGTTGCATTTCCTCCAAACTGTACTGACTGCTGCATCATCTGAATGCAAGTTTTGATGTCACCCGCATTTGCTGGTAATGGAGGGAGTACAATACATGAAATGAGTCTGTCAACCACCGGAATGGTTCTGTCTTGAATGGGTATTGGAGGTGCAACCTCCAAAGGTTCAGGTTCCATGTTGACTAAAGCTTCTTGGGCTTCTCGCCTTTCTCTTCTCAACTGTGATGGTTCATTTGTCTGCTCCTGGCCTTTATTCTGTTGCTGGAATCCAGGTGGTGGATAGTTCCGTTCCGCTGTTGGCCTGAATTGTCGCTCCATGAAAAATTAGGATGATTCCTCCACCCTGGGTTGTAGGTGTTGGAATATGGATTGTTCCCCTGCCTGTTGAAATTGTTGACATAATTCACCGTTTCTTCATGTTGATTTGATTCTGGTGCTCCTCCATATGGTGAACTTGTGGATCCAGTGGTAAGAGTCTCCATGAATTTGCATATTTGATCTAGCTTGGTGTTGACTGCTGTATTAGCTCCAACCTCATATATTCCTGCAATTCTTTGAATCAAACTTCTTTCAGTTGGCCACAAAGAGTTGTTGTTGGCCATTTCTTCAATGAGTTCCCAGGCTTGATCTTCACCTTTTGCCATTAAAGCTCCTCCAGCAGCAGCATCAATTGTGGTTCTCATTATTCCAGAAAGCCCATTGTAAAATGTTTGGACTTGAAGCCATTTTGGAATTTCATGGTGTGGACATTTCCGGAGTAAGTCTTTGTACCTTTCCCAAGCTTCATAAAGAGTTTCTGAGTCTTGTTGCACAAAGGATGTGATGTCATTCCTCAGTTTTCCGGTTCTGGCTGGTGGAAAATACTTTGCAAGAATTTGGTGGCTAAGATGTTCCATGTTGTGATAGAACCTGCTGGTAATGAATGTAGCCAGGCTTTAGCTCTGTCCTTCAAAGAGTATGGGAAAACACGTAGTCTCATTGCTTCTTCAGCTTCTCGGTTGTAATTGAAAGTACCGCAAACTTCCAGGAAGTTGCTGATGTGGGCATTAGGATCTTCAGTTGCATTTCCTCCAAACTGTACTGACTGCTGCATCATCTGAATGCAAGTTTTGATGTCACCCGCATTTGCTGGTAATGGAGGGAGTACAATACATGAAATGAGTCTGTCAACCACCGGAATGGTTCTGTCTTGAATGGGTATTGGAGGTGCAACCTCCAAAGGTTCAGGTTCCATGTTGACTAAAGCTTCTTGGGCTTCTCGCCTTTCTCTTCTCAACTGTGATGGTTCATTTGTCTGCTCCTGGCCTTTATTCTGTTGCTGGAATCCAGGTGGTGGATAGTTCCGCTGTTGGCCTGAATTGTCGCTCCATGAAAAATTAGGATGATTCCTCCACCCTGGGTTGTAGGTGTTGGAATATGGATTGTTCCCCTGCCTGTTGAAATTGTTGACATAATTCACCGTTTCTTCATGTTGATTTGATTCTGGTGCTCCTCCATATGGTGAACTTGTGGATCCAGTGGTAAGAGTCTCCATGAATTTGCATATTTGATCTAGCTTGGTGTTGACTGCTGTATTAGCTCCAACCTCATATATTCCTGCAATTCTTTGAATCAAACTTCTTTCAGTTGGCCACAAAGAGTTGTTGTTGGCCATTTCTTCAATGAGTTCCCAGGCTTGATCTTCACCTTTTGCCATTAAAGCTCCTCCAGCAGCAGCATCAATTGTGGTTCTCATTATTCCAGAAAGCCCATTGTAAAATGTTTGGACTTGAAGCCATTTTGGAATTTCATGGTGTGGACATTTCCGGAGTAAGTCTTTGTACCTTTCACAAGCTTCATAAAGAGTTTCTGAGTCTTGTTGCACAAAGGATGTGATGTCATTCCTCAGTTTTCCGGTTCTGGCTGGTGGAAAATACTTTGCAAGAAATTTGGTGGCTAAGATGTTCCATGTTGTGATAGAACCTGCTGGTAATGAATGTAGCCAGGCTTTAGCTCTGTCCTTCAAAGAGTATGGGAAAACACGTAGTCTCATTGCTTCTTCAGCTTCTCGGTTGTAATTGAAAGTACCGCAAACTTCCAGGAAGTTGCTGATGTGGGCATTAGGATCTTCAGTTGCATTTCCTCCAAACTGTACTGACTGCTGCATCATCTAAATGCAAGTTTTGATGTCACCCGCATTTGCTGGTAATGGAGGGAGTACAATACATGAAATGAGTCTGTCAACCACCGGAATGGTTCTGTCTTGAATGGGTATTGGAGGTGCAACCTCCAAAGGTTCAGGTTCCATGTTGACTAAAGCTTCTTGGGCTTCTCGCCTTTCTCTTCTCAACTGTCTGATAGTTGTTTCAATTTCTGGGTCAAATGGTCGGAGTTCAAAGCTTCTGGTTCGTCTCATGAAGTTTCTGAGAACCTGAAACACAAGAAAACAATAACAATAAGTAAAAAGAAATTAGATACAAGTAAAAGTATCTAACCCCCAAACTAATAATAAAAGATAAATAAGTCCCCGGCAACGGCGCCAAAAACTTGACCGGCGTAAACACACACGTATAACGCAAGCGTACGTATCGTTCAAGTAGTATAAAAAGTATCGATCCCACGAGGACTTAATACCTAAGTTATTAATTTTATGAGGTTAAATGATTACTAGTATCTAACAGGTTGTTTAATTGATTTGAAATAGCGACGATTCTAAATTTAAAGACAAGTAACTAAAATTGGTTGAAAAGATATTTTGAGAAAATTCAATATTAAAACTATCTAGGGTTGTGATTTATTCCAATATTATTTAAAGATAAAGTGGTTATTTTATAATTGGGTAATATATTGATTTATTAACCTGGAACACTAATTTATGTAAAAGCCTCTTCCGATGGTCAATTACAAATACCTAGTATAATCCAATTGAACCATATGTCTATGTCAACCAAATTACCTAGATTCATTACGATTAAGTTCCAATTAAGACTACCCCCGCCCGACAGGTATATTCCTATTCTGTAAGGAAATCTATTGAAAGGGTTATCTATCCTTAAGGAAGATCGTGGGTTATTGAATCTAAGGTCTTAAACTTAAAATCTCTATGTCTAGTTCATTTTAAGTTTACCTAATCAATTTAATTAATGGCCTGTTAATTAAAGAGCATTGAGATTAAGACTCAATAAATAAATCTTTATATTACCCAAATTATAATCTAACCCTTATAAACCCGTGACATTGAATTTCATCACAACCCTAGATACTAACTTAGTTATTACACATAGCTAGGGCTTGTAAAAACTTAAAAGACATAAAATGAAAATGCTGAAAAGTAATTGCGATAAGTAAAATGCTGAAAAGAAAATTACAAATGAAATAAAATGCTAAGGCAAAAGGAATTACTTTTACTATTACTAATTTAGATATCTCCCATAAAATAATATATAAACTGTGATAATATTTTACCAACCGACCAATCTGGCGGTATCCTGATTAAGTCAAATTAAGTCCAACCAGCCATATAGGTGGTAATATTTGTCCATAATCCAGCCATAAAGGCGGTACCAAAATAAATTTACCAACCGACCAATATAGCGGTATTCCTTGATTAATCAGGTTTAAACCAACAGAAAATAAATTTACCAACCGACCAATATAGCGGTATTCCTTGATTAGTCAAGTTTAAGCCAGATGAAAATTAAATTACCAACCGACCAATATAGCGGTATTCCTTTATTAATCAGAATTTTAAATAGTAAATATATTATTTTTAAGGGAGATTAATCTAAATAGCAATAGTAAAATAATTACCTTTCACCCTAGCATAGGGAAGTTACCTCCGCATAGTGAATAGTAAAAACTGTAAAATAAGAAAGTAGATTACTCTTATTACAAAAAGTAATTAAAATTATTACAAAAGTAAAAACTAAAAAATAAAAACGAAAATTCTAGAGAGAGAAACTCCATAATTACATAGAAGGAGTGAGAGAGAAGGTGTAATAAAAACTGAAAATTCGCCCTCTATTTATAGCAAAATTTTTCACTGTTCGCGCGTCGCGACGCCAATCAGTTCAGCGTCGCGAAGCTGGATTCGTCGACGTGGCACAATAAGAAGGCGACACGTAGCAAGGCGGCTGACTGTACACGCGACACGTGTCAAGCGGCTAATTCTCAATTATTGTGATGATGTCATTGATAACGTCATGCTGACGCGGCGACGACGTGGCGACTACGTGGCGATGACGTGGCAAGGCGGCTGACTGTACACGCGACACGTGTCAAGGCGGCTAATTCTCAATTATTGTGATGACGTCATTGATGACGTCATGCTGATGCGGCGACGACGTGGCGACTACGTGGCGATGACGTGGCAAGGCGGCTAACTGTTCACTGTCGGCACAATAGGATTGCGACACGTGGCGACACGTGTCAAGTTGTGATTGGCTGAGGCTGATGTGGCAAGTTGACTAGGTTGACCTGCTGACGTGGACGATGATGTGGCATGACACATGGCAAAGTTGACTCGTTGACCGCTGACGTGGCTGATGACGAGGCGACACGTGTCAAGTCTGAGTGTCGGCAGCATATGATGTTGACACGTGGCACGGCGCACGTTAGCAGATTGGATGTGATGGTGACACGTGGCACGGCGCATGTTAGCAAAGTCAAACTTCTCAAATTCTGACATGTTGACCCGGCGCACTTTAGCAGATTCGGCGCATGCTGGGCGTCGCGACGCGGAAGGTCTGGGCGGCGCGACGCTGGAATTTACCAAAATGCCCTTTTTCGCCAATTTTCACTGTTTTGCTCCAAATCACCTCCAGAATGTCCTGAAACTTTATTTATCTACAAAATAACACAAAACACATCAAAACATTCACAAAACTCCAGAAACAATACAAAATATTAGGTTAAATGAGTGGGAAATAGTGATATAAATACCACTCATCAGCCATGTAACATAATTATATAATCATGAAAAGCATGGATTTTCATTGTTTAGTAATTGGTAAGATATTCATAAGAAGACAATCATTAATATGCATTGAAGTCATTGATTTTAATTGGTATCATGATATATAATGACTTATTTCATTTGATATCACAATTAGGGAGATACAATGCTTAAAGTGATATGATATTCAATTGGATTCATTGATATAAATTATTAGTTGGTATCATGAGTGCATAATCTTTTGAAACTTGCATTATACATGATCTTTTCATTTTATGACAAAAAAGGGGAAATGCCAAAATGTGCATATTTTTTATTTTGGTATCTTTTTATAGCACATATATAATTGGTATCTCATTTAGATTTAAATTTTACTTCTCCACTTTTTGATAATGTCAAAGGGGGAGAAATCATTAGAAATGAGATTAAAACTTGTTTAACCCTCACCCTTGGTTTAAGGGGGAGTAAATGTACTAATGTGTTTGTCAAGTTGTTATAGAGCTATTTTGAAGACAATCACACATTGAGAGGGAGCTTATGTTGAGGGGGAGCAAAATGGTCAAATTTGGACTCCAAGAAGCTCACAAGTTACAAGAAGTTTTAAGGGGTTGCTATCATCAAAAAGGGGGAGATTGTTGGCGACTTGGTCGCGTAATTGGATTTTGATGACATCAACGCAATTGACGACTTCGACGTGCAAACACGAAGCAATACAAAAAGTGTCGAAGCATAATGAGTGAAGAGCGAGAATGTGAAGACTAGCGGCAAATCGAAGATAATGATTAAGAGCTAAATTTTATTGTAAGTGAGTTTACTCAAGTGATCTAAAGCTCTTAGGAATCATACATTTTGCATCACTTGCATTTAAAATGGATTAGAATGCTTAAAGAATCATTTGCACTTTATATGCACAA
This sequence comes from Zanthoxylum bungeanum, assembly GCA_019454045.1. Lineage (NCBI taxonomy): Eukaryota > Viridiplantae > Streptophyta > Magnoliopsida > Sapindales > Rutaceae > Zanthoxylum > Zanthoxylum bungeanum. The sequence continues at coordinate 76,674 of SKCR01045737.1, read as the reverse complement.
AAATGAATTTCTATGCACAAGTGCATCGGTAAATGATCTTCCAAAAACTATCAAACGGTTGAATTAAACTTCAAATGATATACCGTTAGATAGATATGTGTCTCTAGTTTGCTACGGTTCAAACGGAACATAATTCCGATGCATAGAACTTTTGCTAGAGCCTTTTTAGTACAACATGTTCAGATGTGCGTTTTCTGCATACATGTCACATTAGAAAAATTCCATAAAATTAATCTTAATGTTTTTGGAGCTGAAATTTTTACAGAGGCTATATCTATGTGTCTCGTTTATGTAGAAATTTACGGATCATGATTTGGAATTTTCTAGAGAAAGGTACGGCCAATATACCAAGTGTCGTCAGTCTTGACTGGTCATGCACATACTGAAACCAGGGAGCTCCATGTCGGTCCCCATGCCGGTTTGCTCGCCGGTCTCCATGCCGGTTTTAGCTGAGAAAATATGCTCTCTGGAACCAGGGAGCTCCTCGCTGGTCTCCTCGCCGGTCTCCTCGCCGGTCTCCTCGCCGGTTTGCTCGCCGGTCCAATGGCTAGTTTTTTGAACGTTATGTTACCGTTGGAGCCCTAGACCGGCATGCCGGTTTCCTCGCCGGTCTCGCTGTGAGTTGGCTAAAGCTTTGCATTTTATTATAAATAGAACCCCAACTCCTTTGCCTCAAGTTAGAGATCTAGAAAACCTTCATATACATTCTCTAAGGCAAACAAAGAGTGTCATACACCTTCATATTCATAAACACTCATCCAAGCTCACACACACATCTTCCACATCATTTAGTGAGCTTAGAACACTTGGGTTTGCTCTCACACAATCTTCTTATTATTTGTGAGTGCCCAAGTGTGTTGTAAATCTTTCATATCAAAAACACTTGTGGTTTGTGAAATCCCATTGTTTGGGTAAAGTGTAAAGGTTTGTGAGTGAGTCTACGTAGAAAACTCAATCTTGTAAAAGGTTCGGAGTGCGCCTTGGCGGAAAACTCTTGGTTACGAGTAAACCACGGAAAACTCGATTCTAGTGGAAATCTTCAAGCGAGGCTTGGGGGAGTGGACGTAGGCACGTTTGGCCGAACCACTATAAATCTTGGTGTTGCATTTCTCTTTCCCTTAACCTTCACTTATTTGCAAGTTTATTTACATTTATATTATTGATTAGAAAACTTGCATATAGGTTGTTATTTACAATAGAGAAAATTGCCTAAAACTCCCACTTGGTAATAAGAGCTTAAAATCGGCAAAGATTTTATAATTCCGCATTTATAGCGATAACCCAATTCACCCCCCTCTTGGGTATAGAGATTTCTTGTCGCTATTGCTTGTAGGTACTTTCAGATATGTTATCATTATATAGGACAATCATTGTCAGTGCACTCCCACTAACCTTCTTATATACACAAGAATTATATTCGTTTTGAATTAAATCATATACCATTATGATCTTATCAAAACGTTAGTTCCAAGAACGTAATGATTGCTTCAATCCATAAATGGATCGATTTAACTTGCAGACCTTGTTTGCATGTTTTGGTACGAAAAAACCGTCATGATGTTTATAAACATCCTCCAAAAGGTTTCCGTTTAAGGAAATCGATTTTGACTTCCATATGCCATATTTCATAAATGAAATATGCAGCATTAGCAAGCATTATCCGAATGGATTTAATCATGGCAACAGGTGAAAACGTTTCGTCAGAGTTGACATTATGTCATTAACGATACCCTTTCTGTACAAGCCTAGCTGTGTACATTTGTAAGTTTCCATCCATGTATGTCTTCCTTGAAGACTCATATAGAACCAATATGCATAATGTCTTCTGGTACATCAACCAGAGTCCAAACTTAGTTGGTATACATGGAATCCATTTCGGACTTCATGGCACTTTCCCATAAAAGGAGTAGATACCTTGTATCACTTCCTCATACGTAGCCGGTTCGTCTTCCTCAATAGGATTGACATCTACATAAGGTGAGATCAGAAACCCATACCTCCCAGGTTGTTTTCTGACTCTCTCCGATCTATGCGGTTCTTGTGTATTCGAAGATTGTGGTATAGTCTTATCCCTGATGAACTGTTCATGTTCCGTTTTTTGCTTTCCTCCCACTTACCACTGCACATAGGAATTCCTCTTAGGAAAACCGCATGGAGAGAAAAAATTAAATTGTTCCCATGTGAGTTATATTAGTACTATACTTTGGTTTCCTTAGGATAACCAATTACAAATAGGCACTTATCCGATATGGGTGCTAGTTTGGTATCATCCAAACAATTAGCGTATTCCCAGCATTCCCAAATCTTCAGGAATGAGAAACCCAGTTTCTTTCATGTTCATATCTAATTTGAAGTCCGTCTAACAGATTTTCATGGAACCTTATTCAAAATAAGTATTGCATCGTTTAATACGTATCCCTAGAAGGAAATTGGTAGCTCAGAGCGACTCATCATAAACCTTACTATGTCCAAGAATGTTCGGTTTCTCCGTTCGGACATACCGTCAAATTGAGGTGTCCCGAGAGGAGTCCACTGTGAAAGAATACCATACTCTTTCAAGTAATCTTGAAACTCATATGTTTAAGTATTTTACACTATGGTCCGACCATAATGTTTCTAATACTTTTATCGGTCTGTTTATCTACTTCGTGTCAAAACTCTAAAAAGTTTCTGACTTGTGTTTCATAAGATACACATAACTGTAACGTGATGCCACATCCGTAAAGGTTACGAAGTATTCATATCCACCTCTAGCCTAGCTAGATATGGGCCCACTTACGTCACTATGAACGAGGGCTAACAGATCGGTGGCACTTGCACTTTTACCAAGTAAAAGTTGTTTTAGGCAATTTGCCTAATAAACTAGATTCGTAGACATCATTTGAATTAGAATCAAATATGTCCTAGTATCCACTCTTCGAAAGTGTGGATATACGATTCTCGTTAATGTGTCCCAGAAAACAATGCCACTTATAAGTCTCAACAGATTTATTCAGTTTGAGCTTTTGTTTGTCATATAATATGTTTGAGATTCATTTATATTCAAAATATAAATACTGTTATTCACATCTAATGTGCTTATCTCAATATCATCTTTATAACCAAAACACTTAGTTTTCTAGAATATAAAGGTATACCCGCAACGGGTTAAACTAGATACAAAAATAATGTTTCTAGTCAAACTAGGTACATTATAACAGTTTCCTAATTTAAGTACATGCCCCAATGGCAGTTCCAAAACTTAGGTTTCTACGGTTAAAATAGCGACTCTCGTCCCGTTTCTGACTTGCAGATCGATCTCATCTGAAGCCAGTCACCTGCTAATCAGCAGATCCCGCACATCAGTACATACATTTATGTACCACATCTAGTATCAAAAATCCATTTTTGAAACCAGTAGTGAACATGTTTATAACAAACATACCTGAAGCCGGAGCCTTGCCCGTCTTCACTTCCTTAATGTCTGCCTTTGTCCATATGGCAGTCACGCTTTCAGTGACTTCATTTTCCATAATTTAGGCAGACATCATGGGATATGTCGTTTGTCTTCCTAGAAGACTACGATGATTTTGCCTTTGCCTCTTTTTCATATCCCTAGAAGCCTTCGGCCAAGGCTTGACCTTCTGAGATGTTGAAGTAAGATGCGTCTTGCGCTTCTTGCCCTTTTGCAAGATCTGGTTGTGTCTCATTGAGCATAGCCATTAACTCTCCAAGAGTTTTCTATTGCAATTAGTACTTCTAAGATCTAATAATAGATCTATGAAGATCCTTCAATATCATTATCATACTATAAGGATCTAATCTTTAGTTCTGACGAAGAAATTAAGGAGTCATTGCGGCAAGCATAACGGATTGAGCACTAAAGTTATCATTACCATGAGTCTTCCAAAGCTCATGCTCCACTATTTACTCAACTCCGGGCTCAAGCCCTAGATGTCACTCTATCAAATAAAGTAACTTCTCGATTCCCAGGACTATCCTGAGATTCTATTCACAATCTGAAAATTGAAGTTGTTTAAAGACATTTTCTCCCAGGATTATGTTCTAAACGCTAATCTTTCAGTTATCTTGATTGCTATAGTCCAACTATCCAATCAACGATTTCGGGTACAATCGAATATAATGATTACTATAGTCTAACTATATAATCAACTACAATTGATCGGTTAAATTCAAATGCATTGATTACTATAATCCAATTATATAACCAACTACAAATGAAGTAGTTTGAATACAGTCCAACTGTTCAATTAAAATAACAATTGAATATTCTTAATGACAAAAAATGAAATGAGCGCGTATTGGCAAGTATCTAAACGAAATTACAAATTTAATACTTGCCTCCCACTATTTTTCGGCGAGCCTCTAACCCTATATGGAGTACTCGGGAAACCTAGTTTCCTAGTGGGCTAGGATCCCGTTAAATAACACACAATCTTGACTTTGGCCAATAAATTGTATGAAACTTAACTAGGTAGATCTCTAAGATCAATTGGATCTCATCCAATTCCTAGATCCAGTAGGTGGACCTCCAAGTCCGAAACATATATCCAATATATGCCAATATATCCAATATATTCCCTAACCTTTTTTCTCTAAATCAACTAAGCCTTGGCTTTGGCTCAACAAGCTTAATGATTCTAGTTAAGCGTGACCTATTGACAATGGAAAGCTTCGTAATCGAGGTCGATGAAAAAGAAGTGACCTTGACTTTGGCTTACAAATCACAACTTGCCCAAGGTGTACGATATGGAACAAAGCCTTTATGATTCAAACACATCCGCGATGGATAACGGTCTTGACTTTGGCCAACAAACCAGTGCCAATCTTGGATCTTGAGAATGAATCACTCAATCGAAGGAAAACGCTTAATATTTGTTGAGGGTTTTTCGCGTAATTGGCAACCAATTAATTATATTTGATTAGGTCTCATCATACACCCTAAAGCATGCATTCTAAAAGCATAATAAGGCGCGAAAAATAAATTGATAATGATATACGGATGGATATCTCACAAATTGTTCATAGAACAAATCACTCCATTTCCTCTCTCCCATTAGCACTATTCATACTTCCACCCAATTACATAATACTTCTAAAGAAACCTCATTTACATTGAGGGGAATATGTGAGAAGAGAATTACAAAGAATCGAGAGATAAAGGCTGGACACGCAGGTCCAATTTAATAAATTCTAAATTTATTACAACAATTTCCAAAATTGCCCTCACCCATCTAAAATCCATCTGATATACATTATTCATACAATACATCCATGTATTCACACAAATCATGTTATCAATCAATTTAATCCAATTAATTAATCTTTGATTAATGACCATCCAATATTCAAACAACGATTTGATTTGCGCGAGTCCAACTCGTTTAAGAATAAGTACTACAAGTGCGAATTCTAGAATTATATCGAACTACAATTTTAAATCCAATTTAATTTGTATTCAATACAAATTATTTATTTAATTCCAAATTAAATAATTACACTTTAAATGTGCCTTTGCGACTTACATTCTAAATCTAATCTTAATGGGTCTCAAAGCCCAATTAACATAAAATGTCAATTTAATTAAAGTCCAATGGGCTTTCAATTAATTTATTAAGGCATGAACTTTGGCAACCATAGCCCAAAAAGGAATCATCATTTGCCACAAAATTAATTTTGGCCCATTAGGCCCAATTAAATTTTAAAAGGCCAATTTATCATATTTGGACTTAATGGAATGGTTTTAGGCCCAATTTGGATCCAATCCAATTGTCCTAAACCAACTTGGCCCAACCAAGCCCATTAGGCCCAAATACAACAATTTTAGCCCAATTCCAAAATAAACCTAATTAATTAAATTCTAATATTCCAAATATCAAAATTTATTTAATTAAAGTGTATTAGCTATAATTAATTATTTTAAATTAACATTTCCAAAATATCAATTTACATAATTAATCATGCTTTATTTAATCAACTTATGTCCAACACAAATTGAAGCAAAATCAATCCAACATGCTTTCCAAGGCTCACGGCAATCATGGGATTTTTATATCCGATTTTGATTTCAATCCAATTAACTCACAAATCAATATATACAAACATTCTAAACACATCCAATGGCTTAAAATCAAAAATCACCAAGAGCTACAAGAGTCCTTTACTCCAAGCCTAGCAATTTGGGGAAAATTAATCCAATTAATTTTTCATAAAATTCATCATGTATAACTCTAAGTTAACATTATCTAAGCATACTCAAACAAACAATTTGATCAAATCATGCTTAAATCACAAATACCTAAATTTTAGATTAAGAACCCTAATTCATTTCATGCTTAAATTAGGCTCTGATAACAATTGTTGGGTTCTCCAAGAACTAGCCAAGAATCTAATAAGTATAAAATTGTGTGAATAATCAACAAAGTTTGCGGAAAAAGTACTCACATTGATCGGCAATGATGATGTAGGATTTCAAAAATTCTGCTCATTTGTTTAGTGCTCCAAGCTCCTCCTTTTATTGTATGTTGATCTCCAAGCCTTGGTGAATAATTTCCAAACTCATGGGAGTAGTTTCCCTATCACATTTGTTGACCCTTTTGTGTGCTAGCAATGGAGAATTTTTGCAACAAAATTTCCCCTTGTTTTTTTCTTGTAACTCTCGGCCAAGCCAAGAAATTGGAAGAGAGAGTGCTTTGGGCGTGAATGAGAATAGAGGAGAGAGTGAGTGAGTTGAGTGACTTTTATTTGATTTTTCCAAAAACCAAAATGATATACCAAAATCAAATGTTTGGTAAAAGTCCATCACACTTGACACTTGTGTAAGAAACAAGTTATCTCAAAATCTATACTAACTTCCATCAAATAAAAGTTAAGCAAATGACTAATGATGTGACTTGTTGTAGGCCCCACTTGATTCAAAATCCGAGTGGGCCCGCATACACATTTCGGGCTCGGGTTCGTTAATTCCGAATTAACGAATTTTCCGTTGCGACTTAATTAAATCAAATTTAATTAAATAATTATGCCTAGCAAAATTACTATTAAAGTCGCTCGCGAATTAATTTTAAATTAATTCGATTGCTCGAATTAAAATCCAATTTTAATTCTGTTATGAAATCTAATTTCATTTAATATATCGAATATATTATTTAATCGATTAATTCCAAATTAATCGTTCTCTCTCTTCTAAAATAATTTTATCCCAGATAAATTCTCTCCGTAATTAATCCTAAATTAATTTTCTCTCTCTCTTATAATTAATCCCAGATTAATTCTGTTCGAGTCATACGTAATTGGTGAATCTTCGGGAAGCGACCCATGAGATCCCTGGATATTTTGGTAGTAAATTCGGTCGTCGGACTATCTGAACACGTGCGTACCCGGCACCACGTTCTTACCGATTTACAAGACATGGTTGGCTTCTAGCAAAGCACAGTGCCTACCCAATTCTCCAGAAATATTCTTTTAAAGAATATGTAATCTTTGTCAGGCGTAGTATACGTAGTATTGCGTATTACGATCCAGTATCGATATCACATGCTAGGCCTAGGGCTGGAATTATGTATGCCCCGTACGAAACATATATCGGATCTCTGGTAACTAGTCTCTATAATCGGATAATCATGACCTAGTCATATTATCCCGATGACTGCAGTACTTAAAATTACTAGTTCTGTATCATGCGTGATCATCATCTCCATATGACTGGAGTGATACTTCCTTCTTGACATCACACCCAATACACTACGATTCTCAGTATACCTAGAAGAGGCATACACGGAACCTGTTAAAGCCTCGGATGACCAAAACCAAAGTATACTGATTGTCGCAAGTATTAGCGATGCAAGTCTCAGGTTAAGACCAAATACTCCTACCCTGATTCAGATTCCCATAGACACATAGTCATACTAGCAATGGGATTCTAAGGGGTCTATCCAGAGCGAAGCTTTTCCCGTACCATCGGTGAACACAACCTCCTATCACACTTGCATAAGTATCCAATACAAAATATATGAGAACTATGTCGTTACGCTCCCACAACGCGCACAAGTGCAATACTAGTCTATTCAGCATTATCGATGTCCAGTGACGATAATACTACGAATATGGATATTTAATGATTAAACCTTCGTGGATTAATATTGTCTCATATCTTATTAATCTAGTACTAATCATATGGACTTTTATCATGTATGTATCTTGGTAATCCATTTACAAATGATAAAAGAGCAATTTCCTTTGTCACATAGTTAATTTGTACAACAACGCCATGTTCTGTACAAATAGTGATGATATGGGTCATAATTGTCCAACATTTTGAACATTAAAAGAGCAAAATGCACAATTTGGCCAAAGGGGGGCTCACGACTTTTGTCAAAAATTTGGGGTTCATGTTGCAATTTGATTTTTGATGTGTATGACATGTTAAATTCATCTTAGAAATGATTTAGAATTATCCAAAATCATTTCGAACAATTTAGGACTAAAATGAATAAAATGCAAAGTTTTGGACCAATTTGGTAATTAAATAAAAATTTGATTTCTTGTGTAATATTTCATAATTTGATAATTGGGTAATTAAATAAAAAAGTTTATTTAATTGATCCGAGAAAAAGTTTTGAAATCGGAAAATTTTGATTTTCCATTGTTCCGCTGCGTTACTGGATTTCCGCCATAAAACCCCTTCACTTACTATGAGCTATATCCTTTTGATTTGTTTCTATATTCTATATATTAGCTTTAGGTTGTGTTTCTAAGGCTATTAGTCATTCATCTTATGAGTTTCCTTATGGATCTCCACTCTTGCTATAGATCACGGCTATGGTACTTCGTTCTACTGTCTGTACTAGTACTTTTGCTAATTTCTTAGTATATTCAATTCTCATGGGTCTCCTTTTTTAAACTTACACGGGTTCCTACTGGTATTGGTCTGTTCTATAGGTTCCCACTAGTACTGTAAACTTTCTCAACTTGGCTTAGATCGGGTTCTTATTTGTCTAACCTTAAAAGTCTTTTTGGTCTCTTCTCGGTAGACCATCCTTCCAAATTCACTACTTATGTCTTAGAATATTAACATCTTGCGAACTGACTTTCCGTAAGGTTATATCTTTCTATGCTGACACAGGTTGGGACAATCATTTTACGGGTCTCTACGAGTGTCGACGTTTCTTGTTCTGGTATTATATGTCTTGATGAGGCCTATTACTCATGTGAGGTAGGTATGAGATAAAATTCTACAATACAACTTCTTTAACCGATATTACTATGGGGTGATAATCTGGGTTGCTTAGGGTCGCATATGTGTCAGGTCATTTGGGGTAAGGTAACTAATCACCTCTGCTTACGGCCTCTATTTGCTTATTTGTGGGTCTGGATTTAGGGCTTGTAATCTCTTCTTCCTTTTTGACGTCTCAGATATATCGGGACTCCTATGTCTAATTTTGATTTCTTACCTCTTTTACGCTTCTGACTATCCTTTGATACCATCTTTGTAATATCCTCAATCCGGGAGATGCTATCGGTAGGGAATAGGTCGTACTATCCCCCCGAGCCTTTGACTTTCTAACAGTGAACAACACTGATACTCTTTCTCAAACATAATCTCATATTGGGACTATTGCCCAAATCCATAACATAAAATGTAAAATAGTACACAAACAACTGAACACCCAACATCAATTATCTTGACAACTCTACACACAATTGCTTATATACAACTTTATTATACAAATATTTGGAATTGGACTTTACTTAACTTGACTGAACCCTATCTTTGACTTGACCTGGTGGACTGAACACCCTAGTGACTGCCATCAGTATCCATCCTCTTGAGATCGTCCTCTGGATGACCTGTAAAACAAAGAAATTGGGAGTGGGGGTTAGATCATTTGAACTACCTAAATGAGTGGACAATTAAATAAAATGGGGACTCAATACTTTTGAAAGATCCATGGTTCTAAAATCAAATTTATCTGAAATCATCTCTTTTGAAATCTCTTTCCTTATTTGAAATTATTTTTCTTTCTGGAAATCTTTTCTGAAACAACTTCTGGTCTGAAAATTCTGAAACTCTCATAAAACAGTTTCTTATGAAAACTCTTTCTTGAAATCATCTTTTCTGTAAGGCTCTCTCTAAAACTCTGTTTTCTGAAAAGTCTTTATCTGAAAGTCTGCTGAAAACCTGATGGATGGGGGAGTTACATATCGATGTCCCCTCATACGTCTAACTATAGCATGGAGTGCAAATCCATGATATTGTGGCGTTACGTATCCCCGTCCCCCAAAGCATACCATTATCTATCACTGAAACTAGGGTCTATGGGTGTTACGTATCATCATCCCCCTAGCCCTGAAATCTACTGGTCTTGGGGCGTTACGTATCACAGTCCCCTAAGCCACAAATCTGGAGCCAGTGTACGGATCTATGCTACCATCCAGACTCTGAATCTAGGATTTAGGGGCATTTGTCATCCCAATCCTGAACTGCATGTTCACACGATATCTGAATCCATCAATTCCATATCTGAGTCAAGTTACATACAGAGGTGGGTTTTTCCCCATGTCTCGAAATCATAAAATCATGATTTTGTAAAGATCACCTTTCTAAATCACTTTTCACAACATTCATGATCAAAATATACTTTGAAATTAAACTTAGCTAATACCCTAAATGCGGAAAAGTAAGTCTGATATGAAAAATAGCATAATGAAAATCAACTTAAGGAAATAGTGTCCACTCACTGATTTGAAATCTGGCTAGCATTATTCACTTTGCCAAAGGAAATTACGGTTCCTACGATGATCCATAATAGATAATCTTGATTAGAAAATGGAATGAGTAATGCATTACGGAACTAGGTTAAATTTATCTATTCAAGTACTTGTTATCACTCTAAGGTGTATCATATGTATATCATGATTTAATGTATGTATGTGAGCTGATACGAGACCCTTAGTGTGGCCTCTAATATGCTAGAGTGAAACTGGAATGAATTAAAACTAATTTGGAAAAATTATGATCACATATTGCGACGCTGCCCTTTGGGTGTCACGAGCCCACACATGTTGATAAACTAGTGAGCATCATCTGTCTCCGCATCGGGACGCTAGGGTTGGGCGTCGTGACTCACACACTTGTCGTGACTCTAAGATCTGAGTGTTGCGACATACCTGAGGCAGTGAGCTTCCTCTGCTTTACGCATAGCGAAGAAAGACTTTGGGGGTCACGACGCTCACAATCCAAAACTGAATATATGAAAATTCTCTAGTACGCGTCGCAACTCGATCCTGATAGCGTCACGATGCTTGCCTGTTTCCAGACCCTCAACATCAACTCTTTAATGTCTATTTTATCCCAATACTTTTTCAAAACTTCCATACTACAACTTTTACACAAGCAACTCTTTAAACTTCCATATTCACACATCTTATACAAATATTGTAAGTGTTCCTAGAACATGCCAAGGATCTAATAAGCATGAAAACATGTTCATAAATTCATTATAAGTTGCGGAATTACTTACATTGAATAGATTTGAGCTTTTAAAATTTTGAGAATAAGATCTCCAAGATCCTTCCTTTGTTGATTCCAATCTTTGAGTTGGTTTCCAAGATGCTTCATTTGTTGATTCCAAGCTTTGATTTGTGAATGAAGATCTCCAAGATCCAAGCTTTGAGTGATGATTCCAACCCTTGAGTTAGTTTCCCTATCACCTTAGTTGATTCCATGAAGTGCTAGCTTTGTTGATTTTGTAACAAAATCAAAGAGAGGGAGAGTCCAAGTTCACGCCCATGGAGGAGAGGATATTAGGGTTTCCAATTGTTTCAAGTGTTGTATTACACAAGTGAAGAGAGAGAGAAGGCTTTTGGTAAAATCCCTTTTACCCTTTTCACCTATATTAGGTGGTTGGGTAAAGGTTTTTAAACCCATTACAAGGTGGTTGGATGGTTGGTGGTTTGGCATAAATGCCAACTACCACATGTGAAGTGGGCCCCACATTTGAATTCAAAATTCAAATGGATTCTACGAATGTTTGCCGAGGCTTTGATTCGTTTAATCCGATTAAATGAATTTCCATCGCTAAATAATTAAATTTAATTTAATTAAATGACGACGCCTCGTAAATATATTACGAATGTCGTTTACGAATTAATTCTAAATTAATTCGTTCGCTCGTATTAAAGTCCAACTTTAATTTCGTAATGAAATACAATTCATATTAATATATCTGATATATTAATTTTAGCCCATACGAATAAATTAAATAGAAAAATCAAATTTAACTATTAAATTTATTCTACCGATTAATTCCAAATTAATCGCGTTCTCTCTCTTCCGAACACATGTAATCCCAGATTTAATAATACCTCAATTAATCCCAGATTAATTTTCTCCATCTTAATTAATCCTAGATTAATTCTCTCTCTTAATTAATCCAGATTAATTCTAATACGAGTCAACTGTCATCGGTGAATCTTTGGGAAGCGACCCAAGAGAGCCCTGGATATATTGGCAGTAAATACGGTCATCAGATTATCCGAATACGTGCATACCTCGTACCACGTGCATACCGATTTACAAGACATTGTTGGCTTCTAGCAAAGCACCGTGCCTACCCAATTCTCCAGAAAAATTCTTACTGGAATATATAATCTATGTCAGGCGTAGTATACATAGTATTGCGTATTGCGATCCAGTATCTAATGTCACTTGCTAGGCCTGGGGCTGGAATGTGTCTGCCCCGTACGAAGCACATGTCGGATGTCTGGTAACTAGTCTCTATTATCGGATATACATGACCTAGTCATAATATCCCGATGACTGCAGTACTTAAGAGCACTAGTACCGTATCCTACGTGACATCATCTCCACTAGACTGGAGTGATACTTCGTCTTGACATCACACCCAATACACTATGATTCTCAATATACCCAGCAGAGGCGTACACAGAACCGGTTAAAGCCATGGACGACCAAAACTAAAGCATACCGATTGTCGCAAGTATTAGCGATGCAAGTCTCAGGTTAAGACCAAATACACCTACCCTGATATCGGACTTCCATAGACACATAGTCATTCTACTAATGGAATTCCGAGGGGTCTATCCAGAGCGAAGCTGTTTCCGCACCATCGGTAAACACAACCTCCTATCACACTTGCATAAGTATCCAATACTTAAATATATGATAACTATGCCGTTGTGCTCCCACAACGCTCACAAGTGCAATACTAGTCTATTCCGCATTATCGATGTCCAGTCTCGATAATACTACGACTATGGATATTTTATGATTAATCCTTCGAGGACTGATACTGTCTCATATCATCTCAATCCAGGAACTAATCATAGGGACCTCCTATCATTTATACATCTAGGTGATCTAATCACAAATGATAAGAGCGCAATCTCCTTGTCACATAGTTAATTTGTACAACAACACCATGATCTGTATAAATAGTGATGCTATTGGTAATAACTGTCCAACAATCTCCCACTTGGCCTATAGCCAGTCACTCGAGTGTCTTACACCCGAACTATGTACGGTTCGCTCAAATTGCTAAGGAAAGGCTTTCGTCAGCGGATTTGTATGATTATCGTCTGATGCAATTTATTCGATCATCACATTGCCACGATGTATGATCCGAACGAATCAGATGAATAATCGAAGTATATATTTGGATCGTTGATGAGACCATTAATTCTTTATTCTGCGATGTACCCTAGCTCAGCGCTAATAGAACTATATCTAATCTAATTAGATTTGTTAATAACCCAGATGACTTCTATTGCTACCTCATCCGCAGCAATAACCCGCATTTGTTATTTATTCGGCAACATCATCTTGCTTGAAAGATTTACAGCTCACTGTACCGTTATTCAAACTATATAGTACCGTTGTTACGACTTTTAGACGCTTAATCGGTTAGGAAACTTGCAACAGTGATCCCAGTCACTTCAAGTTCTCCATCTCCATAGTTTAAGACATCATCCTTAGTTCTCTAAGATACTAACGGATGTTTTTATTATCAATCCAGTGACTATCACTTGGATTGACCTGTTTGTGACTCCATATGCTTAAATCGTATGAGACACCAGGTCACGAACATTTTTCAATGTACGAGTTCTCAGAGAGTGTTAACAACTTTAAATCTATCCCAGTAGATCTTTATTCTTAGAATAAAGGTTGTTTCTCCCACGAATTCTACGGAGAGTTTTCATGAAAGCCAAGCTTTCACCGATTATAATATGGGAATATCATTTCCAAGAAATGACATATCATCATTATTTAGGACATCATTGTCAGTGCGCTCCCACTAACCTCCTTATATACACAAGAATCATATGCGTTTTGAATCAAATCATACACCATTATGATTACATCAAAACGATAGTTCCAAGAACCTAATGCTTGCTTCAATCCAAACATGGATCGAATAATCTGCAAACCTTGTTTGCTAGTTTTGGTACGACAAAACTGCCAGGATGTTATAAACATCCTCCAAAGAGGTTTCCGTTTAAGGAAAGCGATTTTTGACGTTCACCGGCCATATTTCATGAATGAAACATGCAGTATCAGCAAGTATTATCCAAATGGATTTATCCATGGCAACAGGTAAAATGTTTCATTGTAATCAACACAATGTTGATAACGATACCTTTCCACTACAAGCCTAGCTTAGTACGTTGGTATGCTGCCATCCACGTATGTCTTCCTTGAAGACTTATATAGTACCAATAGGCACAATGCCTTGCGGTACAACAACTAGTGTCCAAACATAGTTGATATACATGGAATCCATTTCGGACTCATGGCACTTTGCCATAATAGGGAGTCGATACCTTGTATCACTTCCTCATACGTAGTCAATTCGTATTCCTCAATAAGATTGACATCTTTATGAGGTGAGATCAAAAACCCATACCCAGGTTGTTTTCTGACTCTCTCCGATCTACGCGGTTCTTGTGTATTAGAAGATTACTGGTACAGTTTCATCGTTGATGAACTGTTTGTGTTCCATTAAGTACTTGGTGCTTTGAATAGTATTACTCCGATTTTCATCGAGTTTTACTATCCTCCCACTTACCACTGCATATCGGTATTCCTCTTAGGAAAACTGCATGGCGAGCAACAATTAAAATTGTTCTCTTGTGAGATGTATAAGTACTATACTTTGGTTTCCCTAGGATAACCTACAATTGGCACTTGTCCAATTTGGGTTCTTCTTTGGTATCATCCAAACATATACCCAGCATCCCAAATCTTCAAGAGTGAGAAACTCAGTTTATTTCCTGTTCATATCTAATATGAAATCTGTCAAACAGATTTTCATGGAACCTTATTCAAAATAAGTATTGCATTGTTAAATACTTATCCCTTTAAAGGAAAATGGTAGCTCAGAGCGACTCATGATTAACCTCTATCATGTCCAACAAAATTGGTTTCTCCGTTCACACACAGTCAAACTGACATGTTCCAGGAGCAGTCCTCATTGAAAGAATACTATACTTTTTCAAGTATTGAGAAACTTACTGCTTAAGTATTTTCATCATGGTCAAACCGTGATGGTTTTAATACTTTAGCCGATCTGTTTGTCTATTTCGTGTCGAAACTCTAAAAGTTTCTGATTCGTGTTTCATAAGAAACACATAACCATAACGTGATGCCACATCCGTAAAGGTCACGAAACATTCATTTCCACATTTAGCCTAGCTAGACATGGCCCCACTTACGTCACTATGAACGAGGGCTAACAGATTGATGGCATTTACACTTTTACCAAGTAAAAGGTATTTTAGGTACTTTACCTAATAAACTAGATTCGTAGACATCATTTGAATGGAATCAAATCCGTCCTAGTATCCACTCTTCAAAAGTGTGGATATACGAGTCTTGTTTAATTGTGTCCCAGACAACACTGCCACAAATAAGTCTCATCTGATCAAATCAGTTTGAGCTATTTGTTTGTCATGTTATATGTTTGAGATTTATTTATTTTTAAAATATAAATACTGTTATTCACATATAATGTGTTTATCTCAATATCATCTTTATAAAATAAAACACTTTAGTGTTCTAGAATATAAAGGTATACTCGCAACGAGTTATACACGATATAGAGATAAATTTTCTAGTCAAACTAGTTACATTTTAACACTTTCCTAATTTAAGTACATACCCGAAGGGTAGTTCCTAAACTTAGGTATCTACGGTTAAAACAGCTATTGTCGTCCCGTTTCCTATTCGAAGATTAATCTCATTTGAAGTCAGTATCCTGCTCATAGCAGATTCTGCACATCAGTACATATATTTATGTATCACACTTAGTATCTAAAATTCAATTTTAATACTATTAGTGAACATGTTTATGACAAACATGGTTGAAGCCGGAGCCTTGCCCCTCTTCACTTCCTTCATGTCTGCCTTGTCCATATGACAGTCACGCTTCAATGACTCCATTTGCCACAGTTTAGGTAGACATCTTGGGATATGTCAATTATCTTCCTATAAGACTATAATGATTTCGCCTTTGCCATTTTCTACATTCTAGAAGCCTTTGCCAAGCCTTAGCCTTCTAGAATATTGAAGTAAGATGCGCCTTGCGCTACTTGCCTTATTGCAAACTTTGGCTTTGTCTCCTTGAGAATGGTCATTAACTCTCCAAGAGTTATTAATTGCAATTTAATATTTCTAAGATCTAAGAATAGATCTATGAAGATCCTTCAATTTCTTCATCATACTTTAAGGATCTAATCCTTAGTTCTGATTAGGAAATTAAGGAGTCATTATGGCAAGCGTAATGGATTAAGCACTAAAGTTATCATCACATGAATCTTCCAAAGATCATGCTCTACTATTTTCTTAACTCCGGGCTTAGGCCTAAGTTGTTATTTTATCAAAAAAATTAACTTCTTAGTTTTCAGGACTATCCTGAAATTTATTCCCAATTTGAAAATTAAAGTCGTTTAAAAACACATTTTCTCCCAGGATTATGTTTTAAACACTAATCTTTCAGTTATCTCGATTCTAATAGTCTAACTATCCAATCAACGATTTCGGGTACAATCTAATGTAATGATTACTATAGTCTAACTATATAACTAATTACAATTTTATTGGTTAAAATCAAATATATAATTGTTTACTATAATCCAAATATATAATCAACTATAAATGATCGGTAAAATTCAAATATATTGATTACTATAATCCAATTATAGAACCAACTATAAATGAAGGGTAAAATTCAAATATATTGATTACTATAATCCAATTATATAATCAACTATAAATGAGTAGTTTGAATACAGTCTAACTGTTAAATTAAAACAACTATTAAATATTAGTCCAACTAACATTTAATTTTTTGACGAATGATATTTGATTGAGCCCGTATGGCAAGTATCTAAACGAATATTGCAAATTTAATTCTTGCCTCCCACTATTTTTCGGCGAGCCTCTAACCCTCTATTGAGTACTCGGGAAACCTTGTTTCCTAGTGGGCTATGATCCCTTTAAATAACACACAATCTTGACTTTGGCCAACAAATTGTATGATACTTAACTAGGTAGATCTCTAAGATCAATTGGATCTCATCCAATTCCTAGATCCAGTAGGTGGACATCCAAGTCCGAAACATATATCTTATATATGCCAATATATCCAATATATTCCCTAACCTTTTTCCTCTGAATCAACTAAGCCTTGGCTTTGGCACAACAAACTTAATGATCCCAGTTAAGTGGAACCCATTGATATGGAAAGCTTCGTAATCAATGTCGATGGACAAGAAGTGATCTTGACTTTGGCCAACAAATCACAACTTGGACAAGACACCGATATGGAACAAAACTCTCATGATTCAAACACATCCACAATTGACAAAGGTCTTGACTTTGGCCAATAAACCAATGCCAACTTTGGATCTTGAGTAAGAATCACTCAACGGAAGGAAAAACGCTTAATATGTTTTGAGGATTTTTCGCGTGCAAATTGGCAACCAATTTATTATCTTTGTTAAGGTCTCATCATCATACACCCTTAAACATGCATTCTAATCATAATAAAGCGCGTATAAATAAATAAATTAATAATAATATATGGATTTATATGTCACAAATTGTTCCTAGAACAAATCACTCCATTTCCTCTCCCCGGCTAGAACTATTCTAACTTCTACCCAATTACATAATACAATAAAGAAACCTCATTCACATTGAGGGGAATTGGTGAGAAGAGAAATACAATGAGAAATGAGATAAAAGGCTGGACACGCAGGTCCAATTAAATAAATTCTAAATTTATTACAATTTCCAAAATTGCCCTCAATGTGAATGAGGTTTCGGCCATGCTAAGGACATTCAGCCATGCTAAGGGATTTTAAAATTTTTGAAATAATCAATTTATTTCAAATCTAATCATGCACAACTCTAAGTTAACATAATCTAAGCATGCTCAAAACATCAATTTGAAGAAATCATGCTCAAAACATAAAAGCCCCAAATTTTAGTCTCATGAACCCTAAAATTTCCATGCTTAAAATTGGCTCTGATACCATTGTAAGTGTTCCTAGAACATGCCAAGGATCTAATAAGCATGAAAACATGTTCATAAATTCATTATAAGTTGTGGAATTACTTACATTGAATGGATTTGAGCTTTTAAAATTTTGAGAAGAAGATCTCCAAGATCCTTCCTTTGTTGATTCCAAGCTTTGAGTTGGTTTCCAAGATCCTTCCTTTGTTGATTCCAAGCTTTGATTTGTGAATGAAGATCTCCAAGATCCAAGCTTTGAGTGATGATTCCAACTCTTGAGTTAGTTTCCCTATCACTTTAGTTGATTCCATGAAGTGCTAGCTTTGTTGATTTTGCAACAAAATCAAAGAGAGGGAGAGTCCAAGTTCACGCCCATTGAGGATAGGATATTAGGGTTTCCAATTGTTTCAAGCATTGTATTACACAAGTGCAGAGAGAGAGAAGGCTTTTGGTAAACTCCCTTTTACCCTTTTCACCTAAACTAGGTGGTTGGGTAAATAGTTTTACCAAAACCATTACAAGGTGGTTGGATGGTTGGTCGCTTGGCATAAATGTCAACTACCCTCCCAACTACCACATGTGAAGTGGGCCCCACATTTGAATTCAAAATTCAAATGGATTCTACGAATGTTTTCCGCGGCTTGGATTCGTTTTATCCGATTAAACGAATTTTCGTCGCTAAATAATTAAATCTAATTTAATTAAATGACGACGACTCATAAATATATTACGAATGCCGTTTACGAATTAATTCTAAATTAATTCGTTCGCTCGTATTAAAGTCCAACTTTAATTTCGTAATGAAATCCAATTCATATTAATATATCCGATATATTAATTTTAGCCCATACGAATAAATTAAATAGAAAAATCAAATTTAACTATTAAATTTATTCTACCGATTAATTCCAAATTAATCGCGTTCTCTCTCTTCCGAACACAT
Organism: Zanthoxylum bungeanum; assembly: GCA_019454045.1. Lineage (NCBI taxonomy): Eukaryota > Viridiplantae > Streptophyta > Magnoliopsida > Sapindales > Rutaceae > Zanthoxylum > Zanthoxylum bungeanum. Next base: position 57,195 of record SKCR01045737.1, on the reverse strand, counting down.
TAATCCCAGATTAAATAATACCTCAATTAATCCAGATTATTTTCTCCATCTTAATTAATCCCAGATTAATTCTCTCTCTTAATTAATCCTAGATTAATTCTAATTCGAGTCAACTGTCATCGGTGAATCTTTGGGAAGCGACCCAAGAGATCCCTGGATATGTTGGCAGTAAATACGGTCATCGGATTATCCGAATACGTGCGTACCTCGTACCACGTGCATACCGATTTACAAGACATGGTTGGCTTCTAGCAAAGCACCGTGCCTACCCAATTCTCCAGAAAATTTTTTACTGGAATATATAATCTATGTCAGACGTAGTATACATAGTATTGCGTATTGTGATCCAATATATAATGTCACGTGCTAGGCCTGGGGCTGGAATGTGTCTGCCCCGTAAGAAGCACATGTCGGATGTCTGGTAACTAGTCTCTATTATCGGATATACATGACCTAGTCAAAATATCCCGATGACTGCAGTACTTAAGAGCACTAGTACTGTATCCTACATGACATCATCTCCACTATCACTGGAGTGATACTTCTGTCTTGACATCACACCCAATACACTATGATTCTCAATATACCCAGCAGAGGCGTACACAGAATCGGTTAAAGCCCTGGACGACCAAAACTAAAGCATACCGATTGTCGCAAGTATTAGCGATGCAAGTCTCAGGTTAAGACCAAATACACCTACCCTGATATCGGACTTCCATAGACACATAGTCATACTACCAATGGAATTCCGAGGGGTCTATCCAGAGCGAAGCTGTTTCCGCCGCACCATCGGTAAACACAACCTCCTATCACACTTGCATAAGTATCCAATACTTAAATATATGATAATTATGCCGTTGTGCTCCCACAATGCGCACAAGTGCAATACTAGTCTATTCTGCATTATCGATGTCCAGTCTCGATAATACTATAACTAGGGATATTTAATGATTAATCCTTCGAGGACTGATACTGTCTCATATCATCTCAATCTAGGAACTAATCATAGGGACCTCCTATCATTTATACATCTAGGTGATCTAATCACAAATGATAAGAGCACAATCTCCATGTCACATAGTTAATTTGTACAACAATACCATGATCTGTATAAATAGTGATGCTATGGGTCATAACTGTCCAACAAATATACCATCATCAAATAACCCTTTAATCTATTAAATCTCAATTTATTCAAAATCTAGGATTTCCATAAATTTGGACATTTTCTTATTACAACTAGTTTCTTAGTTTATTATCCACCTAAATGCAATCCCTAACATGAAAATAACACTAACATAGCATCACTTAATCAAAACCCCAAAATTCAAGTTTTGGGTCAAGATTCCTCACCTAAACTTATTGGATTTCTTTCACCAATCAAGCCTTCTAAGCTTGCTATTCCTCTTCTGGGTTTGTTGTGTGTTGATTTCAATGTGCTTATTCTTTAGTTTGGGTGAGAAAATGACTTTTCCTTTTTCTCTCCCTACTGTCTTCTCTCTTCTTCCTTTCCACATTTCTTCTTCTTTTCTCTCTCTTTTGAAGATGCAAGAATAATAACCTTTATATACTGGGGGTTATTAACTCATTTTCTCTTTCTTAATTTGTTTGGTCCTTTCTAGAGGAGTCTAGGGTGGTTTGAGGGATATTTAGGATTATTGGGCCATAATGAAAAAAATGTTGGGCTTGGGTTTGAAGAGTAATTTCCTTATTTATGTCTTATTTTCACCACTTTGCAGAGGTTTTGAGAAAATCACCAAATGCGACCTAGTTTTTCTCAGTATTTGGGAAATTTTTTAAAACGGAAGTTATATATCTCGGTCTTAGATTTCCGATGATATAAAATTCATAAAAAACAGAGTTTGTATGAAAACATTATGGCCCAAATACCACTGGCTTTCCGGATTAAGCCTTGAAATGAATTTTGTATTGGAACTGTGAGAATTTTGTCGATTGTCCAAAAAAACAATTTCGTAGGAGTATACATGTTCGAACATATTTTATATTATATACCACTCATCCCACAATATAATAGTAGTCGAGGTATCACATGGTGTAACAAATATTTTAATTAGTTTAAATTTTAAACTTGTTAGTGAACCAATATTTTAAGAGTTAAAATTTCTAGGAAATCAACATCTGGATCAGTATCAACTCTAGGTGGCGGAGCCATTGTGTGGATGAGTATAAATAAATCTTTCATTGCTGACTCCACCATGGCTAAGTATGTAGCAGCTTGTGAAGCAAATAAAGAAGCAGTCTGGCTCCAAAAGTTCTTAGGAGATCTGGAAGTTATTCCAGATATTGATAAACCACTCACACTTTATTGTGATAATAGGGGTGCAGTGACGAATTCCAAAGAGCCAAGAAGCCATAAGAAGGGAAAGCATATAGAGAGAAAATATCATCTCATTAAGGAGATAGTACAGAGATGTGATGTTTCTGTCATGAAGATTACATCTGCAGAGAACCTGGTTGATCCATTTACAAAGATCTTGTCAGCTAAAGTGTTTGAAGGTCACCTAGATAGTCTATGATTACGTGACATGTCTTAATTGTTATAGTTCAAAAGGGAGATTGTTGGGATATATGCTCTGGAGTTTCATGTAATGTAAACGGAATTATATGTTTTTATTAGGTTTCTAGATTAGTCCCAAGATCGATTTCAAGCATAAAACATGTGCGAATACAACAAAGAAGCATGGCGGAATCATACTTACATTGATCGGCTTTTGCGATGCAAGGAACAACAAAAATCTTCAAGCTTTAAGTCCAAGAAACTCTCGGTTTTGCTCCTCCATTTGGGCTCCATTTTCGGTCCTTCAAGCTCCAAGCTTGGTGTGCATTCCATGCCCACGGGTGGGTTTCCCTATCACCTTCGCAAGACCCCGGATGTGTGCTAGCACCTTGGAAATTTTGCCACAAAATTCCCTAATTTCTTCCTCTTCATTCTCGGCAATTGCAGTAATTTTTGGGAAGAAAAATGGCCCAAGGCCGTGAGAGGAGAAGAGAAGAATGAGAGAGGAAAGTCAAAAGTGTTGTGTGTAAAAAATTGATTCAAAAACAATTAAAATGTTATACCAAATATTTGTATTTGTCATTTAATTTCTACACAAATTGGAGTGTAAAACAAGTTATCATCATTGTCACCAAAACCTCACCAAAAGCAACTAAATATGACAAGTGATGTGATAACTGATGTGACAAGTGGGCCCCACTCGATTCAAAATGCGAGTGGTCTCGCAAACACTCCGGGGCTTGGGTTCGCTAATTCCGAATTAACGAATTTTCCATTGCGATTAATTAAATCAAATTTAATTAAATAATTATGCATAGCAAATACTATTCACGTCGCTAGCGAATTAATTCTAAATTAACTCTTTTGCCCGAATTAAAATCTAATTTCAATTCCGCGTCGAAATCCAATTTCGTATAATATATCGAATATATTATTTTATCAATTAATTCCAAATTAATCGTTTTCTCTCTTTAATTAATATTTTATCCCAGATAAAATATCTCCGTAACTAATCCCAGATTAATTTTCTATCTCTTATTATTAATCCCAGATTAATAAAGTACGAGTCATACGTCATCGGTGAATCTTCGGGAAGCGGCCCATGAGATCCCCGGATATGTTGGCAGTAAATCCGGTCGTCGGACTATCCGAACATGTACATACCTAGTACTACATTTTTACCGATTTACAAGACATTGTTGGCTTTTAGCAAAGCACCGTGCCTACCCAATTCTCCAGAAATATTCTTATAGGAATATGTGATCTATATCAGACGTAGTATACATAGTATTGCGTATTGCGATCCAACATCGGATGTCACGTGCAAGGCCTGGGGCTGGAATTGTGTCTGCCCCGTATGAAGCACTTATCGGATCTCAGGTAACTAGTCTCTATAATCGGATAAACATGACCTAGTCATAATATCCCGATAGCTGCAGCATATAAGAGCACCAGTTCCGTATCCTACGTGATCATCATCTCCATTATGACTGGAGTGATACTTCCTTCTTGACATCACACCCAATACACTATGATTCTCAATATACCCAGAAGAGGCGTACACAGAACCTGTTAAAGCCCTGTACGACCAGAACCAAAGTATATTGATTGTCGCAAGTACTAGCGGTGCAAGTCTCAGGTTAAGACCAAATACAACTACCCTGATTAGGACTTCCATAGACACATAGTCATACTACCAATGGAATTCCGAGGGGTCTATCCAGAGCGAAGCTGTTTCCGTACCATCGGAAAACACAACCTCCTATTACACTTGCATGAGTATCCAATACCCAAATATATGAGAACTATGTCGTTATGCTCCCACAACGCGCACAAGTGTAAGACTAGTCTTTTACGTATTATCGATGTCCAATCTCGATAATACTCTGACTAGGGATATTTAATGATTAAACCTTCATGGATTGATACTGTCTCATATCATCTCAATCCGGAACTAATCATAAGGACCTTCTATCATTTATACATCTTGGTAATCTAATTTTAAATGATAAAAGGGCGATTTCCTTTGTCACATAGTTAATTTGTACAACAACCCCATGATCTGTACAAATAGTGATGCTATGGGTCATAATTGTCCAACAATCTCCCCTTGGCCTATAGCCAATCACTCAAGTGTCCTACACCCGAACTATGTACGGTTCGCTCAAACTTCTGCTCAGGAAGGCTTTCGTCAGCGGATTTGCAGTGTTTATCATCTGATGTGATTTATTCGATCATCACATCGTCACGATGTATGATTCGAACGAATCAGATGAATATTTGAAGTATATATCTGGATCGCTGATGAGACCATTAATTCTTTAGCCTGTGCTGTAGCCTAGCTCAGTTGCTAACAGAATTACTCCTAATCTAATTAGGATTATTATTAATCCAAAAGGCTTCTGTTGCTGCCTCAGCTGCATCAATATTCCACTTTTGTTGTTTATTCGGTAACAGTATCTTGCTTGGAAGATTTCCAGCTCACTGTTCCGTTATTCAAACTTTATAGTACCGTTCTTACGACTTATAGTCGTTTTATCGGTTTGGAAACTTGCAGCAGTGATCCCAGTCACTTCAAGTTCTCCTTCTTTGTAACTTAAGAAAGCATATTTAGTTCATCTAAGATACTAAAGGATGTTCTTAACATCAATCCAGTGACTATCACTTGGATTGGCTTGATTGTGACTCCATATGCTCAAAGCATATGAGACACCAGGTCACGTACATTTATTTCAATATACGAGTTCTCAGAGAGTACCAACAACCTTTAGATCTATCCCAGTAGATCTTTATTCCTAGAATAAAGGTTGTCTCTCCCAAGAATTCTACGGAGAATTTGCATGAAAGCCAAGCTTTCACCGATTTTATTATGGGAATATCATTTCCAAGAAATGGTATATCATCATTATTTAGGACAATCACTTTCAGTGCGCTCCCACTAACCTCCTTATATACACAAGAATCATTTTCATTTTGAATTAAATCATATACCATTATGATTACATCAAAACGATAATTCCAAGAACGCAATGCTTGCTTCAATCCATTGATGGATCGAATTAACTTGCAAACCTTGTTTGCTTGTTTTAGTATGACAAAACCGTCAGGATGTTATAAACATCCTCCAAAAAGGTTTCCGTTTAAGGAAAGCAATTTTTACGTTCAGTTGCCATATTTCATAAATGAAAGATGCAACATCAGCAAGCATTATCCAAATGGATTTAACCATGGCAACGAGTAAAAGGTTTCGTCATAATCGACACAATGTTGATAACGATACCTTTTCGCTACAAGCCTAGCTTAGTACGTTTTTATGTTGCCATCCATGTATGTCTTCCTTGAAGACACATATAGTACCAATAGGCACAATGCCTTCTGGTACATCAACTAGTGTCCAAACTTAGTTCGTATACATGGAATCCATTTCGGACATCATGGCACTTTGCCATAATAAGTAGTCGATACCTTGTATCACTTCCTCATACGTAGTCAGTTCGTATTCCTCAATAAGATTGACATCTTTATGAGGTGAGATCAGAAACCCATACCTCTCAGGTTGTTTTCTGACTCTCTCAGACTTGCGCGGTTCTTGTGTATTCGAAGATTATTGGTATAGTTTCATCATTGATGAACTATTTGTGTTCCATTAAGGAATCGATGCCTGGAATAGTATTACTCCAATTTTCATCGAGTTTTACTTTCCACTTTCCACTTACCACTGCATATAGGTATTCCTCTTAGGAAAACAGCATGGCAAGCAACAATTACATTGTTCTCTTGTGAGTTGTATAAGTACTATACTTTGGTTTCTATAGGATAACCTACAATTTAGGCACTTATCCGATTTGGGTTTTAGTTTGGTATCATCCAAACATATGCCCAGCATTCCAAATCACCAGGAATGAGAAAACCTGGTTTCTTTCCTGTTCATATCTAATATGAAATCTGTCAAACAGATTTTTATGGAACCTTATTCAAAATAAGTTTTGCACTGTTTATGCGTATCCCTTGAAGGAAATGGTAGCTTAGAGCGACTCATGATTAACCTTATCATGTCCAACAAAATTTGATTTCTCAGTTCGGACACACTGTCAAATTGACGTGTTCCGGGAGGAGTCCTCGTTGAAAGAATACTACACTCTTTCAAGTATTTGAGAAACTTATAGCTTAAGTATTTTCCACTACGGTCTAACCGTGACGGTTTAATACATTAGCCAATCTGTTTGTCTACTTCGTGTCGAAACTCTTTGATTTCATCAAAAGTTTCTGATCCGTGTTTCTCAAGAAACACATAACCATAACGCGATGCCACATCCGTAAAGGTCACGAAATATTCATATCCTCCTCTAGCCTAGCTAGATATGGACCCACTTACGTCACTATGACTGAGGGCTAACAGATCGGTGGCACTTGCACTTTTACCAAGTAAAAGGCATTTTAGGCACTTTGCCTAATAAACTAGATTCGTAGACATTATTTGAATAGAATAAAATTTGTCCTAGAACCCACTCTTCGAAAGTGTGGATATACGAGTCTTGTTAATTGTGTCCCAGACAACAATGCCACTTATAAGTCTCAACTGATTAAATCAGTTTGAGCTATTTGTTTGTCCTGTTATACGTTTGAGATTTATTTATATTCAAAATATAAATACTGTTATTCACATCTAATGTGGTTATCTCAATATCATCTTTATAAAATGAAACACTTTAGTGTTCTAGAATATAAAGGTATACCTGCAACGAGTTATACTCTGATATATAGATAATGTTTCTAGTCAAACTAGTTACATTTTAACAGTTTCCTAATTTAAGTACATACCCGAAGGGTAGTTCCTAAACTTAGGTCTCTACGGTCAAAACAATGACTTTCGTCCCATTTCCGATTCGCAGATAAATCTCATCTGAAGTCAGTATCCTGCTTGTCAGCAGATTCTGCACATCAGTACATATTTATGTACCATACTCAGTATCTAAAATCCAATTTTAATACTAGTAGCGAATATGTTGATGACAAACATATTTGAAGTCGGAGCCTTGCTCGTCTTCAATTCCTTCATGTCTGTCTTGTCCATACGACAGTCACGCTTCCAGTGACCCCGTTTGCCACAATTTAGGCAGACATCTTGGGATATGTCCTTAGTCTTCCTAAAAGACTATGACGATTTTGCCTTTGCCCTTTTCCACACCCTAGAAGCCTTTGGCCAAGCCTTGGCCTTCTGGAATGGCGAAGTAAGATGCGCCTTGCGCTTCTTGCCCTATTGCAAACTCTGGCTTTGTCTCATTGAGTATAGCCATTAACTCTCCAATAGTTTTCTATTGCAATTTGTACTTCTAAGATCTAAGAATAGATCTATGAAGATCATTCAATTCATTATCATATTATAGGATCTAATCCTTAGTTCTGACTAGAAATTAAGGAGTCTTTGCGGCAAGCATAACAGATTACACTAAAGTTATCATCACATGAATATTCCAAATATCATGTTCTACTATTTGCTCAACTCCGGGCTTAGGCTCGAGACGTTACTATATCAAATAAAGTAACTTCTCGGTCTCTAGGACTATCCTGAGATTTTATTCCCAATGTGAAAATTAAAGCCGTTTAAAAAATATTTTCTCCCAGGATTATGTTCTAAACGCTAATCTTTCATTTATCTTGATTCCAATAATCCAACTATCGAATCAACGATTTTAGGTACTATTGATTATAATGATTACTATAGTCTAACTATATAATCAACTATAATTTAATGGGTTAAATTCAAATATATTGATTACTATAATCCAATTATATAATCAACTATAATTAAAATAGTTTGAATACAGTCCAACTGTTTAATTTAAAACAACATTAAATATTATTCCAACTAATATATTAATTTATTAATGACGAAAAATGAAATGAGCGCGTATGGCAAGTAACTAAACGAATATTGCAAATTTAAAACTTGCCTCCCACTATTTTTCGGCGAGCCTCTAACCCTCTGTGGAGTACTCAGGAAACCTTGTTTCCTAGTGGGCTAGGATCCCGTTAAATAACACACAATCTTGACTTTGGCCAACAAATTGTATGATAATTAACTAGGTAGATCTCTAAGATCAATTGGATATAATCCAATTCCTAGATCCAGTAGGTGGACATCCAAGTCCGAAACATATATCTTATATATGCCATATATCCAATATATTCCCTAACATTTTTCCTCTGAATCAATTAAGCTTTGGCTTTGGCACAACAAACTTAATGATCCCAGTTAAGCGGAACCCATTGACCTTGGAAAGCTTCGTAATCGATGTCGATGGACAAGAATTGATTTTGACTTTGGCCAACAAATCACAACTTGGACAAGACACCGATATGGAACAAAACCTTTATGATTCAAACACATCTGCGACGGACAAAGGTCTTGACTTTGCCCAACAAACTAGTGCCAATCTTGGATCATGAGTAAGAATCACGCAATGGAAGGAAAAATGCTTAATATGTGTTGAGGGTTTTTTCGCGTAATTGGCAACCAATTAATTATCTTTGTTAAGGTCTCATCATCATACACCCTTAAACATGCATTCTAAAAACATAATAAGGCACGTATAAATAAATATAATAATGATATGCGGATGGATACTTAACACATTGTTCCTAGAACAAATCTCTCCATTTACTCTCTCCCGCTAGCACAAGTATTACTTCTACCCGATTACATAACACTTCTAAAGAAACCTCATTTACATTGAGGGGAATAGGTGAGAAGAGAAATACAAAGAGTCAAGAGGTAATAGACTGGACACGCAGGTCCAATTAATAAATTCTAAATTTATTACAACAATTTCCAAAATTGCCCTCACCCATCTAATATCCATCCGATATACATTATTCATACATCGCATCCATGTATTCACACAAGAATGTTATCAATCAATCTAATCCAATTAATTAATCTGAAAATTAATAACCATCCAATGTTCAAACAATGATTGATTTTGCCGCGAGTCAACTCGTTTTAAGAATAAGTACTCAAAGTACGAATTCTTGAATTATATTAAACTACAATATTAAATCCAATTTAATTTGTATTTAATACTAATTCTATATTTAATTCTAAATTAAATAATTACACTTTTTAATGTGCCTTTACGACTTAGATTCTAAATCTAATCGTTATGGGACTCAAAGCCCAATTAACATCCAATGTTAATTTAATTAAAGTCCAATGAGCTTTTAATTAATTTCATATGGCATGGACTTTTGGTCAATATGGGTCAAATCCAAATACCAAAGCTCATTTAAGGAATCACCCTTATTTGCCAAGAAACCAATTTAGGCCCAATTAAATTTAAAGGTCCATTTAAGTCACATTTGGACTTTATGGATATGGTTTTGGGCCCAATTGGATCCAACCAATTAGCCTAAACCAAACTTGGCCCAACCAAGCCCATTAAGCCCAATTAATTTAATTCCAAATTTCCAAATTTCATAATTAAATTAACCAAAGTGTATAGCTATAATTAATTAACCAAATTAACATTTCCAAAACACTAATTTACTCAATTAATTATGCTTATCATCATCAAGACATGTCCAACACATTTGAATCAAAAAATCAATCATTTTCCATGCTACAACCTCACGGCAATTTAGGGTTTTACATGTCCGATTCCGAATTCAATCCAATTAAATCCTAAATCAACATTTCCCAAATGATTTCAACTCATCCAATGATCAAAATAAAAAATCACCATGACTTAGGGCAAGCCATAACTTTCGGCCAAGCCAAAATATTGGGGAAAAATTGATCCAATCCAATTTTCATCAAATTGATCACACCATGTTATCATAATTCAAGCATCTTTAAACAATCAATTTCACTCAAACATGCTCAAATCAATTTTACCCTAATTTCAATTTCATGCTCAAAATGGCTCAAGTTACCATTGTTGGGTTTCTAGATTAGTCCCAAGATCGATTTCAAGCATAAAACATGTGCGAATACAACAAAGAAGCATGGCGGAATCATACTTACATTGATCGGCTTTTGCGATGCAAGGAACAACAAAAATCTTCAAGCTTTAAGTCCAAGAAACTCTCGGTTTTGCTCCTCCATTTGGGCTCCATTTTAGGTCCTTCAAGCTCCAAGCTTGGGGTGCATTCCAAGCCCACGGGTAGGTTTCCCTATCACATTCCCAAGACCCCGAATGTGTGCTAGCACCTTGGAAATTTTGCCACAAAATTCCCTAGTTTATTCCTCTTCATTCTCGGCAATTGCCGTAATTTTTGGGAAGAAAAATGGCCCAAGGCTGTGAGAGGAGAAGAGAAGAATGAGAGAGGAAAGTCAAAAGTGTTGTGTGTAAAAAATTGATTTCAAAAACTAATTAAAATGTTATACCAAATATTTGGTATTTGTCATTTAATTTCTTACACAAATTGGAGTGTAAAACAAGTTATCATCATTGTCACCAAAAGCAACTAAATATGACAAGTGATGTGACAAGTGATGTGACAAGTAGGCCCCACTCAATTCAAAATGCGAGTGGTCTCGCAAACACTCCGGGGCTCGGGTTCGCTAATTCCGAATTAACGAATTTTTCGTTGCGACATAATTAAATCAAATTTAATTAAATAATTTTGCCTAGCAAAATTACTATTCATATCGCTAGCGAATTAATTCTAAATTAACTCGTTTGCCCGAATTAAAATCTAATTTCAATTCTGCTTCGAAATCCAATTTCGTATAATATATCGAAATATTATTTTATCGATTAATTCCAAATTAATCGTTCTCTCTCTTTAATTAATATTTTATCCCAGATAAAATATCTCCGTAATTCATCCCAGATTAATTTTCTCTCTCTTATTATTAATCCCAGATTAATAAAGTATGAGTCATACGTCATCGGTGAATCTTCGGGAAGCGGCCCATGAGATCCCCGGATATGTTGGCAGTAAATCCGGTCGTCGGACTATCCGAACACGTACGTACCTAGTACTACGTTTTTACCGATTTAAAAGACATGGTTGGCTTCTAGCAAAGCACCGTGCCTACCCAATTCTCCAGAAATATTCTTATAGGAATATGTGATATATATCAGGCGTAGTATACGTAGTATTGCGTATTGCGATCCAGCATCGGATGTCACGTGCAAGGCCTGGGGCTGGAATTGTGTCTGCCCCGTACGAAGTACTTATCGAATCTCAGGTAACTAGTCTCTATAATCGGATAAACATGACATAGTCATAATATCCCGATAGCTGCAGCATATAAGAGCACCAGTTCCGTATCCTACGTGATCATCATCTCCACTATGACTGGAGTGATACTTCCTTCTTGACATCACATCCAATACACTACGATTCTCAATATACCCAGAAAGGCGTACACAGAACCTGTTAAAGCCCTGGACGACCAAAACCAAAGTATATTAATTGTCGCAAGTACTAGTGGTGCAAGTCTGAAGTTAAGACCAAATACACCTACCCTGATTCGGACTTCCATAGACACATAGTCATACTACCAATGGAATTCTGAGGGCTCTATCCAGAGCGAAGCTGTTTCCGTACCATCGGAAAACACAACCTCCTATTACACTTGTATGAGGATCCAATACCCAAATATATTAGAACTATGCCGTTATGCTCCCACAACGCGCACAAGTGTAATACTAGTCTTTTACGCATTATCGATGTCCAATCTTGATAATAGTCTGACTAGGGATATTTAATGATTAAACTTTCGTGGATTGATATTGTCTCATATCATCTCAATCCGGAACTAATCATAAGGACCTTCTATCATTTATACATCTTGGTAATCTAATTACAAATGATAAAAGGGCAATTTACTTTGTCACGTTGTTAATTTGTACAACAACACCATGATCTGTACAAATAGTGATATTATGGGAATAATTGTCCAACAGTTATTAAATAAAATGATGCATTATTCATTTATCAAAGTGTTTATTTAATATTGTATATTGTAAATTTTGTTGTTTACCTTGGATTACTTATGTACCTAACGTAGTGTATGAGTGTCATACACGAGAAGATTTAAGTCTGAAGTTTTAATCATAAAGGACTGGACCCAGATAGAAATGAGTTTCTTATAATATCAATAAAATAAAAAAAATTCATTTCAATCTACTAGATGGTCATATATGGATTGATCTTAATCATGAGTGTACTACGAACTCATGCATTGCAGACTATGTCCTTTGGTTTACAAAAGTGAGGTTGGTGTAGCAATCCCAACCAATAGCTACGTACTTTGGGGACATGGGTTGGTATGTAGCTGAGGAAATTTTACATAGATATGGAGTTTACTCATTCTTACGAGAAGTATAGGAGTATATTCCTTAAGGGTTGATTCAGTACTTGAACGGTTAGAGCGCTCGAGTCTTTTTCTTACGAATAGAAAGATTAACATTCATAATAGTTATGAATAAATCATTCATTAGAGAATCAATTGTAGTTAAGGTAAAAATAATTCGAGGGGTATAACAGACATTATGACCTGGCTCTAATTATGAGATACTCGTGAAGGGTCAATCCGTATGTAATGACTATATCGATGGACACTGACTTGGTTCAGCTTTATTTATCTATCTACGGCAATGAGAGTTCAGCTTCAGATTTTTAGTGGAATAACACGGAATAATAATACATAATATTTAATTAAGAGTTTAAATAATATTCCTAGATTATTAGAGTTCGGAATTGTATGTCCAATTGGTCCCCGTGGTAGCTCGATACTGTAGCAGATTAAATATAATTGGATAGTTCAATTATATACTCACATATGTATAATATATATTTATAATATGATTAATAATATTATTTTGTCACACTTGAAACTATTTGTTAAATTTAATATATGGTTAATAATAATTATATGATAATTATTAATTACATGTTATTAAATTAAATCATATTATACATAATTTAATTTAATAAAAAGGTTTTATAATTTTGGAATTCCAAAATTGGGTTTTGGAAACCGTTGGTTTTATTTTGGATGTTACACCTTTTTGAAAGGTAATAACACATTTACTTTTGTAACATCTTTTTTATTTTGGTAATTAAATATTTTTGTTGCAAAATTTTGAAAGAAAAGCTAGCATGGCTGAAAATTAGCAAAAGGGGAGGGCAATGATTTGTTTGATTTTGGAAATTAATAACCCTAGGTATAAAAATAAAATATGATTTAATTTTTACCTAACTCTCTAATTCTAACCATAGTCACCTTCTTTTGTTCAAAGAATTCTCTCAAGTGTTGAGAAAAGAAAAAAGAAAAACAAAAGGAAAAACCAAAACAATACTTGTGTGACACCTTGATCTTTAAAGTATTTAGAGATAAGATTGTGAGTATAGCACATCCTATTTTATGTTGGTGACGAGATATAGGGCGGAAGGCAATTTGGTGTCGAACCAAAATTTATCATCTTGTTCCTAAATTGGATTTCGTGACGGATATGCCTGAATCTAGAGAGTCTCACTAATGAAATATACTCGTAGAGCACTGGGGCAACATTTATAAATAATATTGATTATTTATAAAGTCTTTTAAAGGTTAAACGTAAAATACATGTGTAGGGACCTCACAGTCATTTCCTAATTTTTGTGTATTTGCATTTAATGATGGATTAATTCAAATACACATTAATTAATTATCAAATTGAGATATTTGACTAATAAAATAAATATATATGTATTTAATATTTAATGTAAATATAATACATATTTAATATATTTATATTTAATTAATTATTTAATTATTTAATTGTTAAATGATAAATAATTGAAATACAAATATCTTAAAGTTATGATAAATGTGAGAGGACCTAAAGATGCTTTACTTGACTTTAAAGAATTCATTAAAGTGTTAATGATATCAAAAGTGCAAGGGGACAAGTGGGCTTTAATTAAAACAAATTGAAAAATATACCTAGATATTTTTCTTTGTTGATTTTCGGCCATGATACAAAAATAGCCAAGTGTTGGATATTTTTGATTAACCTAAATCTTATCTAAGAACTCCATTGAAAGAAAAATAAAAGAAGCTTGAGGATGAAGAAGAAAGACAAAAGGAGAAATCAAAGAAAGCTTGGTTTTTAGTGAGTTTTCTCAACTTACTATTAGAGAGGAAAATGTTCCTTATGTTCTATGCTACATCTTGTGATGTTCTCATGTTTTGTTATTCTCTTTTCTTGGTGTTTTTGTTTGATGGAAGTTTGTGGATAGGGTTAAAGCATGTATAAGATCATAGAATGCTTATAAGGTGTTAACTAGCATTCTTTTGAAATTTTAAGAAACTTGTTGTCATTCTAGAGTCATTGACCCACTCTTAAATTACCTAGATTTGTTCTATAGTTGTTTCATTATGGTGAGGCTTGATTGGTGTGGAAGAAACATGATTGAAGTGTTGGATTTTGCTAATTTGGTTTAATTTGTCCAATTTGATGAAATTGAAAAATTAGGGTTTTAGAACACTTCCAAATTTGGGGCTTTTCATTTATGTTATGTATTTGGATGTGTATATGATGCATGTAAAATATTGGGTCGATTGGATTTTGTCTTAATGTGTTTTGAACATATAATGTGTAAAATGCACATTATGCCCACCATTAGGGGCTCACGGCATTGGGACTTATTTTTGGGGTTTTTGTTGCAAATTGAATTTTGATATGTAGGACATGTTAAATTCATATTGGTAATGATTTAGAATCATCCAAAATTATTTCGAACAATTTCGGACTAAAATGAACAAAATGCAATGTTTATGGGTAATTCAATAATTACACAAAAATATGATTTGTTGTGTAATATTTCATAATTTGATAATTGGATAATTAAATAAATTTTAATTAATCCGAGAAAAAGTTTTGAAATCGGAAAATTTTGATTTTTCACTGTTCTGATGCGTTACCGGATTTCCGCCATAAAACCCATTCAGAATACTATATATATAAAAGACACATTAACTGTCAAATAGTTATACTAACTGTCATACAGATAGTCTTACTGTGTCATTTATTAGATCATATCTAATACGCGATTAATGGGAATATCTCACAAGTCCTGTAACATCCCGCCTAAGACAGGTTGTTACCGGCATGAGATAGGAAAACCTATCTCCATAAGCCTCTGATTCTGACAAAATTTCGGCATGATGTATGCAGAACATCATGCAACCTAGCTTATAGCCAGCACCCTGAGACAACCAGCTTACGCAAACTCAAGATAGATGCAATCATCATCTTGGCCTCAGGCCAGAACTCAATGAACAAAATGTAAATCACTTGGCCTCCGGCCCGAACTTAAAATAATACTATACTATTACACAACTCTTTAAATATGTAATACAAATGCAAGGGGTCTTGAGGACCCATAACTTGACCTAGGACTCAATGATTCTCTTGACTGTAATTGGGCGATCCACTGTCTTCAAAGTCTTCACTGATGTCCTGCTGGCTCAATATGACTGCTATTGACCTACAAAACTAACAAACTGTTGTGGTGTGAGTCATGAGACTCAGTAAGTAACCATGCTCATACCTTGAGCGTCAAACACACACAAAGTCTGAATTTCGTTTCTGTGTTAACCTGAGTTGTCTATGTGACCATGCAATTATGTATTAGGTCTGAGCTAACTATCTAGTTCTTATCCATTCACAAACACATTACTTGTTACTGATCCTTTTATCTGATCACTCACATACTTTAAATTATGTTTATCGTCTATAGTTTTAAAAATCTTAATATATATATATATATATATACACATCAAGTTTCTATATCACTGTCAACCATGTCAAAACCCAATCATGCTTTCACTGCGCTACTTTAATATCATTTTTCCTTCTTGTACACTCGATGCTAATCTAGATCAGGCAATTAATAAAACTTTCTTGCTTCCACTTTCCTGAAATATCATCAAATCGTTATAATATAATACTCTTTCTATATAAACATTTAACACACTATTATCAACCATGCATACATGTATATGTAGTCATATTATCATACACTAGTGTTTTACAAAATGTTCCTTCTGTGTAATCATTCGACACATACAATCATTAATCATATATATATGCATCTAAATGTAATAATGTTATAATGCATTAACATCAACTATATGCATCTCAGATGATTACTAGAATATATAATTTATATGCATGACTTGTAAACTATATTCTACTTTAACATGTTATGCTTTTGGAAAATTCTTTTTGAAGACTTTCTGAAAATTCTTTTCTGAAAACTCCTTTCTGAAAATTATTTGTTGAAAACTTTACTTTTCTATTTTTTTTCTAGAAAAACTCTTTCTCAACTTTTTACAAAACTTGTCTGAAAATTAATAAACTCAAATCATAATACGGGCATCGTGTACCTCAGTGAAAATCTAGTGTCCAGGGGCGTTACGTATCGTCGTCCCCCTGAATGCACCTCTACGCCCAGGAAACGACTCAACTGGACGTGTCCGGGAATACTCAACCGGGTCTCTGAAACTGGTGGTGCCATACTGTAGGGGTTTTAGGGGCAGAATCCGGTAACGCAGCGGAAGCGGCGGAAGATAGTATTTTCTGATTTCAAAAACTTTTTCTCGGATTAATTAAATAAACATATTTATTTAATTATCCAATAATCAAATTATGAAATAAAATTCAAATGAATCATATTCAAGTGAATTTACCAAATTACCCTTATATTGGTATTTTGTCCATTTTAGTACGAAATTGATCTAATCAATTTTGAATGATTCTAAATCATTTCTAAGATGAACTTAGCATGTTCAAAACATCAAAACACCAAGAACACCAAAATCCCCAAAATCTAACTCCTTGGCCGAATGCTCCCAATGGTGGGCATTTTGTGCACTTTGTCATTTCATGCATCAAAACACATCAAGATGTAATCCAATGAACATGAAACTTTATATGCATCATATAAACATCCAAATACACAACATATATGAAAACCCCCAAATTTGGAATTGGTCATGAACCCTAATTTTTCAATTTCTTCAAATTGGACAAATTAGACCAAATTGGTTAAATCAATTACTTCAATCATGTTTCTTCCATCCAATCAAAGTCTCAACACAATGAAACAACTCAAGATCAAATCTAGGTCATCTAAGAGTGGGTCAAAAACTCTAGATTAGCAACATGGTTTCCAAAAACCTTAAAAGAATACTTATAACTACACTAGTCACAAGCTTCCTCCATTATACATGCTCTACACTTTCACCAAACTTTTATCCATCAAAAACACAAAGAATAACGAATAGAAAAAACTCAAGAACATCACAAGATGTTGCCACAACAAGAGGAACAAATTACTCTCTAATGGAAGGTTGGAAATACTTACTATTTTCCAAGCTTTTCTTGATTTTTCCTTTCTTTTCTCTCTATCATCCTTTGCTTACTTTAATGGAGTTTTCTTTAAAGTGTATTAGGTTAGATACCAAATGAAATGAAAAACAATATATACTTGCATCACAAAGGCCTTGGCCGAATTTGGCAAAGACATATACAAGAAATATTAATTTCAATTTCATTTGAATTTCATTAAATCAACTTGATAAAATATCTTAATAACACTTTATAGATATTTATATTAAGTCAACAAATGCAACTAAGAAAAATATAACTTATATTTAAGTGTATTGGCCGAAATTAACAAGAAATAAAGAAAAAAGATATTTTCATTTTCAAACAATTTTGAACAAATATCTTAAGAAGTCAAAATCAATTTGACAACCATTTCCTTTAATGTATAAGTCAACAATTGCAACTTATAATCACTTCCTAACTTTATCATTTGGTGATATATTTATATTTTAATTATATTAATCATTTAACAATTAAATAATTATAATTAATTAAATACAAATATATCAAATATATGTATTATATTTACTTTAAATATCTCAAATACATATATTGATGATATGTGTCAAATAATTTTATTTGACTATTTATTAATGTGTATTTAATAATATCATATATTAAATACAAATACACATTAATTAGGAAATGACGGTTCGGCCCGTTCGCATGTATTTTTCGTTTAACGATTAAACGATTTATAAATAATCATCATTATTCATAAATGTTGCTCTAGTGCTCTACGAGTATGTTTCATTATTGAGACTCTCTAGATTCAGGTATATCCATCACGAAATCCAATTTCGTGTCCATAATCTATCCACCCGTAGATTATGACGATCACGGATAAACTAGCTGAATCATACAGGTCGAGGTCATTGCATACGTATAATCCCTCCGTCACAGGTATCCAGATAATCCCAGAGATATAGATGTAAACGTCAAATCTCTATAGGTATTATCTCGTCGACGTATCTATTAGCAATCTTTAAATAACACTCGGAACTTACTTCCGATGTATACTGTGGCCACAGATTTAACAGATTGCTAAATATATATGGACTACCTATGCTCTGTACACAGAACTGACGGATCCTATCTTGACACCCACAGGATATCCTGAGGATCGATCCACACCCAACGAACAGGCGGAGGTCTGATCTAAATAGATCGGTGACGTGACTGCCATCTAAGTGTGGAGGATGTCTCATACATCCACAGTGGTGTCTCAAGTCGAAGGACCATTATGCTACTCAACCCGAGAAGATTCTTATTGACGTTGGTGTACCATCCATTAAGAATCTTCGGTGAGCCGTTCAGTGTTTATCCACTATAAACACCTACACGTCTATACGAGTCTCCATAGACTCATGGTTCATTGGGATAAACCATCGAACCAAGTCTCGATATACGACATGTACTGGTCTCAACGGATTTGACTAACCGACCCGTGTTAGCAAATCTTGACCAGGAACTATGTTTGATAATATTCATATAGCAGTGACACTTCCCAATGTCAATTACAAACTAACTTTGTAACTGTGTACTGCATTATATATTATCGGGTCTTTGTCTAATATATACATATCACTAAACCACATTTAGTTTCAATCTAATCGTAATCAGATCGAATACGTATATAAGAACAGGAGGTGCAACCATAAATAAGTAATATTATGGAATAAGGGGATGTTCGTATTCATGAATCAGACATAAATACGGTCCGGATTGGCGCTCTGAGCACCAACCCCAACCCCTACGCCCAGGAAAACGACTCAACTGGACGTAGCCACAAACTAGAACTGGGGGTACGGATCTATGCTACCACCCAAGCTCTGAACTAGAGTCCAGGTACATGAACCTATGCAGTCATCCTGGCTCTGAAACTAGGATCTAGGGGCGTTACGTATCGTCGTCCCCCCAGTCCTCTACATGTGCACATGTCTCTATCCGTCAATTCCATACTATCTCAAGTTACATACTGGTGTGAGTTCTTCCCTCATGCCCCGAAAATATAAAACTCATGTTTTGTATCTCAAAACTGTAAGAAATATTTTCTGAAATACATTTCTTTCAAAAGCATCTGAAACTTTTCTTTAAAACACTTTGAATTTCAAAAACATTCTTAACTTTAACTCAACTTCTGGAAATTATAACACAAAAATATGCATATAGATTTCTTATGCTTCCACTTACCCTTGCCACGCTTTTTTTTTTATAAATACTTAACTTTAGGTTGTCCTATAATTACATGCACATGTTCGTGCATATCTATAAATTACTGACATATAAATGTTGTTATTTACATGCTTTCATCTTTAATTACCTTATGCGCTATATGTTTGTATTATCTTCAATATACTTTACATGTATTATACATGCTCACTTACATTATAAACTATTACAACTCTATAACCACATGTAACCCGATATGCACTTATATACATACTATTATATATTATTACGCAAACTAATAGGCTTAACTACTATAAAACATACCTCAGCACATTTCTCATACCAACTCAATAACTCTATAATATGATCTATACACACTTATACCCATCAATACTATGCAAGCTCAATCCACATACATTCATACCACAAAACGATACATGTGCAGATACTTCTCATACTAACTTACCGATTCCATATTTATGCTTACACACACACATTCGAAGCTTTACTGCTATATCAATTTTAACACATATTCAGACTTCAAATTCTCAGTTCTTAAACTTATTTAACCATTTCCCAAATATCAATTTGTGCTCAAACATCTCATTTACATACATTCATATATACATATACTCTATGTTCATTTAAACATGTATCAAGATACTTGTACAGAAAATACATACATACTATATACATTCTTACTTATTTTTCCGTGCATACTTACCCGTTTTTTGTACTTATATGCTTACTTCCTTATAATTTATCATTCTTTAACTTTAATCTCATTCCCTAAGTATAGTTTCTACAACCCCCAATCTCAGGTATCATTATATTATATTCATATGTATTTGCTCACATTTCATGTATACACATATACTTTATCATTCTTACACTTTCAATATTAGGCTTGTTAGTATCTTACTTCCTGTTTTATGGTTATACATATACTTATAAAATTTCTTTATTATCTAAATTCAAACAGAATGCGTCACAAGTATTCATCGCATGGATTACTTACCTGGCATGGCGGATACTCATAATCCTGGTCTGTTCTGTCAAAACAAATAACAAAACATGATCATAACCGATATTTGCGGAACTTTCTACTCATCTATAATAAACTTCCGGACCTTCCCGGAATACACGAATCATATCTGATTCTACGGTTCAAACTTCACTACTCTAATATATCATTATATATTATTTTACACTAGCTAGATGGCTTAGATTCTTATTTTACGCGTTTGCGGAAAATCTTGCGGAAAAGTTTCCGCAAACGCTGCGGAAGGATCTTGGACCTTCCAAACTTATCCGGAATTACTCAATTACTCTCGCAATATCATATTTATGTCATATCCATGGTTACGTTCATCAACGCTCAGTCAAGTGAGAAACCCGGTTTCACCGCAAACCCGTTTTATTTACTGGATCAATCTAATCTTATTCGTTCTCACTCGAATTCTACGACATGCACATATTCAAAATAATAAAGCTCAAACAACTCAATTTATATCATTACGCTACTCTATGAAGCTATTGGAAACATTCGAATATTTAGCGGAAAACTTGAAATTAACGACTTTTTACCGAGAGTTCTTACCAAGATTTCGAGGCCATATACGGACTCTAAATGATCCCACGAACGCGCTGGAATCAACGAAATTCTGATCTGAGCTACTATTCACGTCGAAGTTACTATTCAAATGCGACATTCTTCCTCGTTTCGTGTGATTCCGGGCACGAATCGGAGAAACCGTCACCACCATCTCGTAGTACTCATCGAGGGCTTCGATTCGGTGGGAGGCTCGGGCCATGAAATGAAGCGACGAGCTGAAACCGTCAAACACATTTCGCGACTGTTTTTCCCATTCTTGCGCCGATTTCGGCGATCCAAGCGACGACGCCGGCCACCAGCAGGTGCACCGTGGCCGAACACTTCGAGGACCGGTGGTCCGCCGGTGTGAGGTTGGCCGGAGGGCCACCGGCGAGAAGTTTCCCCCTCTCCCTCTCTCCACGCGTTTTCCCTTCTCTGTCCTGCTTTCGTTTTTCATTTTTCGTTTTTCCTTTGTTTTTCTTTTTTTGAAATGAAAAAATTAGTAACAAAAATATCACCCATCCAAGAATTACCCAAATGCACCCACTCATAAGGGTCTTTTCGGAAATCTGTAATTTTGAAGTCCTTCCGGCGTAATTTTCGAAAAGTGTTCAACACGAAAGTTGTTCGTCTCAGAAAAACGTGTCTGATGGTTCAAGATTCAACTCAATCAGAGTTCATTTACTTCTTTTGTAACCGAAACCGAAAAATTTACGCGAATAATAAAAATTGCGTAACTGATTTTTGAGACGACGCGTCTTCTAACGCGAGAAATCTTCACTTTATATTATTTCGACCCATATATCATCGCTTGAACTCTTATTCTTTATTATCTTCCTGTTCTGAGACTATAACTTCAGTCCGGGAACCTTCCAGAACTGTCCTGAAAATATTGGATGTTACAAGTCCCTTGTTTTATATCAAATATAACAGAGACTACTTCCACTGCTTTCACGGAGAAAAGAAGACTTAGTATATATACTATGCTAGAAAGAAATTTGTACGCTCCCACTGACCCTACTATCAAATATGTATTCTCTATGCTTTGATAAAATCAGACAATCTGACTGTATCAAAATTAGAGAACACAGTTTTTCGGAAAGCTTATATGAGTCTACAATAGGCTCTATAAGCTAGTATATCAAACTTTGATCTTAGCAGAATACAAACTCTAGGGCCATTCTAGAATGAATTATTCAAACAAAGAAATCACGACTGATTTCTCATTCGAAGAAAACATTCAGGAACGCCACTTTGCATTCTTTAGCCAAAATACATAATTTAATATCAACATTAACCAACAGATTTTTAATTGTTCAATTAGTGCGACCAGAGACATGTATTATTTGAATCTACAATAAACTACTAAGTATAACTTTTTTCACTGTCATACTATAAAGGTCAAACCTTTATCAAGCTCACCTTGTTTTTGCTGCGCAAATAATTTGCACATTTTATGAACTATTCATAAAGAAAGCTCAATCAAGTTCAAAACTTGATTGTAGTAAGCCACGAACAATCTTAGATCTATGGTTCAATGCTAATTTCCAAAATCAATATCAAATATCTCTCCCACTATAAGTTTTAGGATAATTTTATTCGATAAGAAAACAGCAGAACCAATAAGTATCAAATACTTCACAAATGATTATGATATCCTATTGGACTTATATGGAAGTTGAATAAAGGTCATTTCATCTTATTAATTATGTAGTTCCATTACAGTTTATCATTTTCACATTTGACTTCAATAAGTCAAGTCTTTTCTACAATCGTTAACATCTGATGTTAACACACCAAGTAATAAAACAATTTTACTACTCGGGATTGTAGAAAAGATATTCTATCAAATAGAATACAATATTCTATTAAATAGAATATATGATAAACCTTACTTGTACCTCCGAGGCGCAAGTATTTTCAATTATATAACAATTATACAAAAGAAAGTTTCAAATCTCAAACTTTTCAAGATTCGAATTTTCTATTATACATATCATATATGTAATTGTAGGAACTTATGGAACCTTAATTAAAGAGATGAATTAGTGTTGCTGGAGCATAATCCCAAAAGTATTGAAAATAATTCGGTAACACTCAATATCAGCGAATCAAAACATATAAGATTCAATTACTCCCACTGACCAATCCCATCAAGATGGAATCGCGGAAGTTTAATATTGAATAAGAATCACATTCATTAAACAACTTTAGAACTAATTGCCTTAAATTCATATGTTTGATCATATCAAACATCTTTGAATAATTCAAAGACTCACAATGAATTTTGAAGATATAGTTTTCAATACTACAAATAGAATATCTTTGAACCATTCAAAATATTCTATCCGTGTTTCATGACCGGCGTAAATACACACGTATAACGCAAGCGCACGTATCTTTCAAGTAGTATAAAAATATCGATGTTACGATGACTTAATTCCTACTGTTGTTATTAATTGTTGAATCTATTTATTTACAAATATCTAATTGAGGGAGAAGAGAATGATTACTTGATTGATTTGGTTGATTGTGGAATTGCTAAATAAATAAATAAAAAGACAAAAGAAAATACTAAGGAAAATAACAAAAGACACAAAGATCTAGGGTTGTGAATCTTTCTAATATCTTTTAAAAGATGAAGTGATTATTTTATGTTTGTGTAATAAATCGGTTTACTAACCTGGAACACTAAATTATGCGAAAGCCTCTGTCGATGGTCAGACGCAAATACCCAGTTTAACCCAATTGAACCATATGTCTATATCAACCAAATTTTCTGGATTCATTAAGATTAAGTTCCAATTATGGCTATCCCCGCCCGACAGGTATATGTCTATCCTGTAAGGAAATCTATTAAAGGGTTATCTATCTTCAAAGAAGATCGTAGGGTATTAAGTCTAAGGCTGAAAACTAAAATCCATATGTCTAGTTCATTTTAGATTTACCAGATCAATCTTATTGGTGATCAGACAACAAGAAGCATTAAGCTTAAGACTTAATAAGTAAACCTTTAAATTATCCAAACTATAAAATAATCCCTTATAAACCGGTGATATTAGAATTCATCACAACCCCAGATAACTAACAAATAACTAGGGCTAGTAAAATCTTAAAAGTAAAAGACAAAGTAAAAATGCTGAAAAGTAAAAGACATAATGTAAAAGCTGAAAAGTAAAATAAAATAAAATGCTAAGGTAAAAGGATCAACTTTTACTATTTACTATTTAGATATCTCCCTTAATATAATATATTAACTTGTGATTATTTTACCAACCAGCCATATAGGCGGTAACCTGATTAAGTCAAATTAAGTCCAACCAGCCATAAAGGCGGAACCAAAATAAACCTGCCATATAGGCGGTAAGAAAATTTAATTACCAACCGACCAATCTGGCGGTATCCTTTTTAAGTCAATATTTTAAATAGTGAATATATTATTTTTAAGGGAGATTAATCTAAATAGTAACAGTAAAAGAATTACCTTTCACCCTAGCTGGGGAAGTTATCTCCTCATGGTGAATAGTAAAAACTGTAAAAAGTAAGAAAATAAAATACTATTATTACAGAACGTAATTAAAATTATTTACAAAACTAAAAACTAAAAGAAACTAGATAGAAAACTCCTTATTTACATCAGAGGAATTAGAGAGGAAGGTACATTTGAAACTGAAACATCGAGCTAAATTTATGGGCCTCGGTAGGCTCTGGGCGTCGCGACGCCAAGGGCCTTGGCGTCACGACGCCAGCCTCTTTTGGTCATGGCATGCTGAGGTGGTGACACGTGGCGATTCTGTATAAGGTGACACGTGGCAAGGCAGCTGAGAGCTCAATTATTGTGACACGTGGCGGCTTCTAATTAGTCGGCTCAGATTCTTATCTGCCACGTGTCAGATAAGGATAAGTCAGTCAATAATTGGCACTGACGTGGCGACACATGGCAATTTGACTGTCGGCACCATAGAATTGCGACACGTGGCACGCTGTAATTGGTTGATAATGACGTGGCGATGACGTGGCTATTTGACTCGGTCAACCGGTGATGTGGACGATGACATGGCTGACAGGTGGAGTGACACAAGACGATGGTGACTGTCGGCACCGTAGGATGATGACACGTGGCACGGCGCACGTTAGCAGATCGGTTGTGATGGTGACACGTGGCATGGCGCACGTTAGCAAAGTCAAACTTTCTCAGATTCTGATTTGTGGACCCAGTGCACGTTAGCACCGTTCGGCGCATGTTAGGCGTCGCGACGCTGAAGGTCTTGGCGTCGCGACGCAGCAAATTACCAAAATACCATTTTCGTCCAATTTTCACTGTTTTGGCCCAAATCACCTCCAGAGTGTCCTGAAACTTTATTTATCTACAAAATAACACAAAACACATCAAAATATTCACAAAACTCAAGAAACTATACAAAATATTAGGTTAAATGAGTGGGAAATAATGATAGATTTACCACTCATCACACCCCCCAAACCTAACATTTTGCTAGTCCTCGAGCAAAACACAAAATAAAATAACATAATAAAATTTAACTAAGCCACTTTCGTATGGATCACGGTTGCATTTAGCGTATGCAACAAGCCTTTAAACCCCTATGTGTCCCTAGTGGATGAGTTGTAGTCTCGTGAGGGTTTACATCAATGATACCCACAAACATTTTACAAAAGTAAAAAGAAAGTAAAACTAATGCACACAAAAGCAAAAAGACAAGAGAAAAAAGAATAAAGAAGTTAGTGACTAATCATGTGAAACTTCTACTCCAAGTTACTAGCTGTTTTGTTTCTTTCTAAATTACTGAATAAGTAAATTCTCCGATTATATTTACCATTCTCCATATACACAACCAACATAATATCAAACAACTCATTTTTGCCCACAATAGTAATAAGTGCAGTTGATAAGAGAGTAATATTTTTGTCAGATTTCACACCTTTTGTAGCAATGGAATAATTTTTCTGATTTTTTTATTTATTTTTTATTTTTTTTATTTATATACAATATCTTCCGTCTATGTAGCGAGTGTTGGGTCGGTGGCTCCCAAACCAGTTGGCTTTAGGGCATCAGGTGTTAAGACACCCCTACGGACTTAATTACTCAGACTTCATATATATATTTTTGCAACATCTTTGATGCATGTAGCGAGCTTTGGGCCAGTGACTCCCAAACCGGTTGGCTTTAGGGCACTAGGTGTTAAAACACCCTTACAGACTTAATAACTCGGATCTCAGACGTTTTTTTTTTTTTTTTTTTACTCCATCACTTTTTTGAGATGCTTCCTCCAATTAAACTAGAGCACTTAATATTACAAACTTTTCAATTTTAGCTCATGTCTGTATGTTACTATGCATATTGATAATACCTGCCAACTGAGCAAATGAAGATCCATTTTAGTCAGTTTTATGGAGAATTTACAAATTAAATAATTCAAAATGAAATAAAAAAAAAACTAACTTGTTTCAAAATGGTTTAAGATACGTCTCAGGAGTGGAAACTCCTTACTCATCTATCTCTTACCAATTTCACCTTTTTAGTCAAAATAAAAACACAAAAACACAAAATATTTTTGTAATTTTTGTAATTTTTGAAATTTTTTTGTATTTTTCGAAAAATTTAGGACTAAAAATAAAAATAATAAAAACAAGTTACTATTAACTAATCCCCACCCCCAAACCTAAATGAGACATTGTCCCCAATGTCTTAAACAGTAAAAGAGGAGTTTAGAAGCTAGTACCTGGTTAGCTGAAATATAGAAAAATTACCGATTAAGATCTATGTCCAATTTACGTTTCTTACCACGATCGCTATCTGACCAGTTCAACTTGGAAAGAATGGAGTCGAGTTTTGGTTCAAAGGCTAGGATTTGGTCAATTAATTCTTCGGCCTTCGTAGCAATCAGGAAAATATCTTGAACAGATTTTGTGACGAACTCATGTCTTTTGGCTTCTGCAAGAAATACAAACAGAAAATCGAAGAAATGCTCAATTTTAAGTAACCCAATGGGTTTCCGATGAATGTTTAAGTGTGCCCATGATGCTACGATGAAAATTTCTTCAAACGTTCCAAGCCCACCTGGTAACGCAATAAATGCATCCGTAGTATTGATCATTTCATGGATTTGTTCAGACATACCTGATACAATGCGTTCATCTCCATTTGTTGGTCCAATTAATTGTTCGTCTTCCAAAGGTTTTGGAATGATTCCTAAAACATGACCGCCACCTTCCTGAACGGCTTTTGAAATGCTTCCCATCATTCCAAGATTGACACCGCCATATACTAGGTGCATATTTTTCTCTGCTATGACTCTCCCCAATTCCTTTGCAGCCTCAATGAATTCTGGTTTATTATCAGAATTGGATCCACAGAAAACACAAATTTGCTTGACTCGCTACTGTGAAGTTGCTTCCATTTTCTTTGTCTTATTTGAATGTATATCTGGATGTGTCGAAGAAAGAAATGTAGAGCTGAATTTATAGAACCTGAAAATGGGTGAGTAATAGTAGCACTAGTACCTGCCAAATGACAATAAATCGTGAAAAATTTAAAAAGTTTAGATCTTGTCGGTGAAAATAAAGGAAATAAAAACAGAAAAGCAAATTAAAGCATTTATTAAGGCAACGAAATTGTGTACGCAATACGCCACTAGCTTAGTATAAATTCATAATGATGCGTCTCAAGAATTATTTTTTTTACTTAGCCATCACGAATGAATTAGCTCTATCTTTTGTGATTTCCAAACACCATTCCTTCTGTCTTAAAATGCTCCGTTTGTGCTTTTCCCTACAAAAATAACACACAAAATTAAAAAAATTCTACAACATATATACACAAAATATAAAACATAAATTACAACAAATTGCATGGGTTGCCTCCCTGCTAGCGCTAAATTTTTCGTCTTCAGCCAGACGTGACTGAAATTCATCTGTTAAGGAGGTTTCAATGTCGTTTTGGATGTCCGATTAAAGACAATCCCATGAGCGTTGCTTTTGAAGGGTCTCTTCCAACGGTAAGGTAGCAGAAAAAATTTTGTCCCATTTAGTGCTTGTGCCACCTTTTTGGTCCTTGTTGCTCCAGTGGTTCCTGTAAAGAAAGAAAGAAAATCATGAGGTCTCGTATGGTGCTTGACTTAGAATGGGAGTTCCATTCTGTCAAGCTTTTGGGTGATATCTTTGATTTGTACTCCCCAAAACAGCGATGTTTCGCTTGAATGCTCTGGATGTTTAATAAGGTCTGACATTTGCTCTTCCATTTGCTCTTCTTCTTGCTCCACCTGAGGATGAAAAGATGTGTCTGACATTAGGTCTTCATCCTCTGATTTGTGTGAAATGATTGGCTCAGATAGATATTCTTTAAACATTTGTGCAATGGAATCTCTAAGATCTTCATTTTGAAGATACAGAACTCCATCCCCATTTGTTGATGCAGTTGGTACAAACAACTCAGCTTCATCCTCGTCAGAATCTGAATAATAAAAGTCAAATCAAGACTTTGCCAGTTCGGGTTCCTGAACTGATACCTCAGATTCCTGATACTGGTCAGCCTCCTCATTTTCTAAAGTGTCATCATGAAATGCTTGGTCATCTGAAAAAGCTTCTTGAGGTATAAAGTTCTGGTTTTCTGTTAATTGTCTGATCTGATCTGTCATTCTCTGTATGGATTCTATTTGACACTGAATACTTTCGAGTTGATTCTGGAATGTTTCAAGCATTGTATCCGACTTTTCATCTCGTTTCTTGAACAAATCTTTGAGCATGTCAATCATCTGATCTTCTTCTGATTGTTGATGGAAATCGAAAGTATATGGTGGATAAGATGGAAAATGTGATGGTTCTTCGTACCATAAATGATTTTGATAGCTCTGCCACCCTGGATTGTAGTTGTACTCGTAATGATTTCTCGGGTGGTTATCATTACATATGTCACATCTCCACATTGCGTTCTGTTGAGCAAATGTAGTATTGCTTGGTTCTGGAATCCAGTGATAATTGTTGGGCTGGACAACAGGCCTCAGAAAACCAGACTGTTGCTCCCAGATTTGGGGTGTATCTTCTAGTAAAGCTCGTGATCTCTTAATCTCCCAATAATGTTCCATTTTTCAATCACCTGAAAACAGAATAAAGAAATAAAATTACAGATAAAAATAATGAAAATTAGATACAAGTAAATTAGATAGCATCAAAATTAATAATTCAAGAAAAATAAGTCCCCGGCAACGGTGCCCAAAACTTGACAAGCGTAAACACACACGTATAACGCAAACGCACGTATCGTTCAAGTAGTATAAAAATATCGATCCCACGAGGACTTAATTCCTACTGTTATTATTAATTGTTGAATCTATTTATTTACAAATATCTAATTGAGGGAGAAGAGGATGATTACTTGATTGATTTGGTTGATTGTGGAATTACTAAATAAATAAATAAAAAGACAAAAGAAAATACTAAGGAAAATAACAAAAGACACAAAGAACTAGGGTTGTGAATCTTTCTAATATCTTTTAAAAGATGAAGTGAT
Organism: Zanthoxylum bungeanum; assembly: GCA_019454045.1. NCBI lineage: Eukaryota > Viridiplantae > Streptophyta > Magnoliopsida > Sapindales > Rutaceae > Zanthoxylum > Zanthoxylum bungeanum. The sequence goes on along the minus strand of SKCR01045737.1, from coordinate 26,992 downwards.
TATTTTATATTTGTGTAATAAATCGGTTTACTAAACTGGAACACTAAATTATGCGAAAGCCTCTGTCGATGGTCAGACGCAAATACCCAATTTAACCCAATTGAACCATATGTCTATGTCAACCAAATTATCTGGATTCATTAAGATTAAGTTCCAATTATGGCTACCCCCGCCCGACAGGTATATGTCTATCCTGTAAGGAAATCTATTAAAGGGTTATCTATCCTCAAGGAAGATCGTGGGCTATTAAGTCTAAGGCTGAAACCTAAAATCCCTATGTCTAGTTCATTTTAGATTTACCAGATCAATCATATTGGTGATCAGACAACAAGAAGCATTAAGCTTAAGACTTAATAAGTAAACCTTTAAATTACCCAAACTATAAAATAACCCATTATAAACCGGTGATATTAGAATTCATCACAACCTCATATAACTAACACATAACTAGAGCTAGTAAAAACTTAAAAGTAAAAGACATAAAGTAAAAATGCTGAAAAGTAAAAGACATAAAGTAAAAGCTGAAAAGTAAAATAAAATAAAATGCTAAGGTAAAAGGATCAACTTTTACTATTTACTATTTAGATATCTCCCTTAATATAATATATTAACTTGTGATTATTTTACCAACCAGCCATATAGGCGGTAACCTGATTAAGTCAAATTAAGTCCAACCAGCCATAAAGGCGGAACCAAAATAAACCTGCCATATAGGCGGTAAGAAAATTTAATTACCAACCGACCAATCTGGCGGTATCCTTTTTAAGTCAATAATTTAAATAGTGAATATATTATTTTTAAGGGAGATTAATCTAAATAGCAACAGTAAAAGAATTACCTTTCACCCTAGCTGGGGAAGTTACCTCCTCATGCTGAATAGTAAAAACTGTAAAAAGTAAGAAATTAAATTTCTATTATTACAGAACGTAATTAAAATTATTTACAAAACTAAAAACTAAAAACTAAAAGAAACTAGATAGAAAACTCCTTATTTACATCAGAGGAATTAGAGAGGAAGGTACATTTGAAACTAAAACATCAAGCTGAATTTATAGGCCTCAGTAGGCTCTGGTCGTCGCGACGCCAAGGCCTTTGGCGTCGCGACGCCAGCCTCTTTTGGTCGTGGCATGCTGAGGTGATGACACATGGTGATTCTGGATAAGGTGACACGTGGCAAGACAGCTGAGAGCTCAATTATTGTGACACGTGGTGGCTTCTGATTGGTCGGCTCAGATTCTTATCCGCCACGTGTCAGATTAGGATAAGTCAGTCAATAATTGATGCTGATGTGGCGATGATGTGGCGCTGACATGGCGACACGTGGCAATTTGACTGTCGGCACCATAGAATTGCGACACGTGGCACGCTGTGATTGGTTGATGATGACGTGGCTATTTGACTCGGTCAACCGGTGATGTGGACGATGACGTGGCTGACAGGTGGAGCGACACATGGCGATGGTGACTGTCGGCACCATAGGATGATGACACGTGGCACGGCGCACGTTAGCAAAGTCAAACTTTCTCAGATTCTGATTTGTGGACCTGGCGCACGTTAGCACTGTTCGGCGCATGTTAGGTGTCGTGACGCGGCAAATTACCAAAATGCTCTTTTCGTCCAATTTTCACTGTTTTGGCCCAAATCTCCTCCAGAGTGTCCTGAAACTTTATTTATCTACAAAATAACACAAAACACATCAAAATATTCACAAAACTCAAAAAACTATACAAAATATTAGGTTAAATGAGTGGGAAATAGTGATATATTTACCACTCATCATTTCATCAAAAATATATTGAAAGTCCTCGAACCATTCAAGACGTTCAATATATATTCTTTTAGAAACACACAACTAAGTCATGACAATTCACTAACTAAGTTACGGAGTATAGAAAACTATCTAAGGCAATTTCTAATTCATTAAACTACATACATCCAATGTATTAGTTTAATAAATCTTTTGGTCCAATGACGATCATTGGTTAAATGTGATTCAATCACATCCTGAATACAATATTCATTAAATGGATAATGATATATGGTGTGATCTTGTATCAGACCATCTTTTACCATAAGGAACAAGCATCTAATGCTTATGTGATAAGAACTCATAAAGCAAGATTCTAAGTTATTTGGTTAACCGAACATTTTTCTTAATGTTTATCTTTTTATCAATGACACTACTAGTCATTTTAAAATATGTAACAACTGTTTATAAGGAACAAGTAACTATCCAATAGTCACAAGTTCTGATATCAAATATCAAAACAGTTATTAAATATTATTTTAAATAACTAGACAGGAGATTTGGTATCCAATACCTATAGTTGTCGTATTGTGAGAATCAATATTCTCTATACACAACTATACGTATCTCATTTCGTTAGCTTTACAATTTGCATTCAATTATTCACAACAATTGCAAATGATTGATTAGCAAATTCTGTCATACACGTGACTTCTAAAAGTCATTAAAGCTAAGAAACATCGTTATAAGATAAACAAATACTAAATGGGTTTTCTTAATGACAGGCAAGAATCTCGAGACATGAACAGATTCGTGTCAATTCTTACTGCATAAGAAATAATTTTTTCTAGAATAATATCCTAAAGTAGATATCTATTTAGATTACCAATCATGACTTAGTAACGAAGTCACAAACCATCTTGATTTTCAAGAAAACCGGAACAACAGTTCCTGATGGTTTTAACTAATCTAACAATATCTTAGTCCACTGTCTTTCTAGAACCTATTCTAGAATTACGCAACCATAAGTAAAGTCAGAAAACATATTCAAGTAATAAGCATGCAGTGGATTAGAAGTATAAATCTATAAACAATATAGAATAAAAGGAAAACGAAGCATAATTTTCCATAAAATTACGCACTGCCTTAGTTATGGATTTTTAACCCAGCAGTGTCTTACACTACTTTACATAATACCGTAATCCCCAACGGAGAATGTGAATTCAATAATTAAATCAAATTCCATAGTGAGAGTAGGATCCCATGAATATATTTCGACTCACAGCATTGGCACGATCTCTCCAACGTATATTCATTAGGTAGACATCCCATTGTCAATCACATACCAGTGACTCCTGGTTTTGGTCATGACCGTTTCTCGTTATGACACCTTTGGCACGTTCACAATGAGGCGTATCAAGGTTTCACTTGTCAATGACAAACTCAAGCTACCGATATAGTCCTGACAGCTTTGGCACGTTCAAAATTTTCACTTTCACTTGAATTTGTCTAGTATCAATATACAACCGGCATGGATAAAATCCCATAACCTACACCCTCACAGCTTTGGCACGATCTCGGATCCAGTTATAGAAAGATACCCATAAACCGTACTGACAAGACGGACCAAGAAACATGTATCCAATACACGTCATTTTACAGCTTATTTCTAAGCGGGGATTTTCCTCAGGAAGCTATACACTACATTAAATGCAGAATTTTAATCTAAATCATTTTCTAAACAATTCAATTCAACCTTAGAAAACATAACTCAATTTAACCATTAAATTTTCGTTACGTTTCCGTTAGCGTAGAACCGAAAAAGTCAAGAAACGTATAGATTACAAGCATGTGTGAATATTAAAATTGGATTACATATCATATATCAAGCATGACTAATGTAATGGATGTAGCATCAGACCTGCTCTGATACCATTTTTTGTTGGGGTTTAGGGCGATGGGCGCAGCAGAAGTGCGGTTCGGGCGAAATCGTAATTTAAAATTTTTTCAAATTACCTGAAAAAATTATTCAATAACTTATATGAATATTTATTCATATTTCACCTAAACCTATTTATTCGATATCAAATAGCGACATAAATTCAATAGAAACTTCGCGAAACTTTTACGAAAAATATTTTTCCGTAAAATGTTGCAAAATGCATTTTTGACCGAACCGACCACCCAACGCTTATGGGGACTGCCCAGATCACCCCAATAGTGTTAGGGCAGTTCATGGGCTACCTGAACAGTGACGAACTCACTGTTTGGACTTCCGTCACCCGGTTGGCTCAAAAGTCACCCGATAACGCCTTTTTTCACCGTTTTCGCTTATTTCAACTCCGAAACACTTTCCGGCAATTGTTCCAACTCCCAAAACACATCCAATACATTTATAACAAATTATTTTCATCAGAAAAATAGAATCAACTCCAGATCTGTTCCAGAACCGAAAAATATGAATTTTCATGCTTTAAATCTAATTTTCAAGATTAATCCAATTAATCCATAACACCAATCAAAGTCATCACACATGAAGCACCCAAGAACAATTATAGGTGTTACAAGAGTGGTCACAACACTCTAGAATGGAAACTCATCATCAAATGATCAATTTGGACAACAATTACAATAATTTCATCCAAATACACTTCTCACATGCACACAAGCTTCCAATTCATCCACCAAAACCAAAAACTCCAAATTCTAAAGGAAAAGGAAACCCTAGAATCATACTAGATCAACAAGAAAATAAGAATCATGCTTTCAAGCTTAGAGATATATAGGATTAGCATTAATTCCATAATTTCCTAAGCTTTTTCCTTGATTTCCTACATTTTCCTTCTTGTCTCATCAAAACAAACTTGGGAACCCTTTTTGAGAGGTATTCAGCCATGGTAGATAGGTTAGAAGGAAATGAAAATTTTTTATCTTAAAAAATCAACATGACCGACTCTTAGGGGTATTTTTTTCCAATTGAAAAAATTAATCCAATTAATAATATTAAACTTTATGTTATCCAATCAAAATTGCACACATAAAGTATAATCAAATCATGCCATGTGTAACAATAATAATTGGACAAATTTTCATAACATTTATGAAAAAAAAGTTTATTAATTAATCATTTAAATATTTAACAATTAAATATTCAAATAATCAATTAATATAATTATTATTATATATGTATTTTTATTTACAATAAATAACAAATACATATATTTATGGAATGTGTCAAAATCTCATTTGAAAAATTATTAATGTGTATCTAATCGTATTATGTATCAAATAAAAATACACAATAATTACGATTGGCCAAAATCCCCTAATGCATGTGTTATAGTTTAACCGATTAAACGATTTGAATTAACTCACTTAATCCTATGAAATAATATGAATAATCCGTATTATTCATATCGAGTTGCCCAAGTGCTCAACGAGTACACTTCATATTGTGGGACTCTCTAAGTTTAGGTTTATCCGTCACAAAATCCAATTTCGTGTCCATAATTCACTCAATCATGAATTATGACGACCACTGATAATATTGCTAAACTATGCAAGCTGAGTTCATTGCATACGTATAATCCATCCATCACAGGCTATCCATATTATACCTGGGGTATAGATAAAAACGTCAAACTCATTCGGTATAATATAGTCGACTTTCAATTTACGATCTCTAAATAACACTCGGAACTGATTTTTGAAGTTATACCACAGCCATGGATTTACTAGATCGTAAACACGTGAGGATGCCTATGCCCTGTACACAGGACTGACGGATCCTATCTTGATATGCACTGGATATCATGAGCATCAGTCCACACCCAACAAACAGGCGGATGTCTGATCATGAATAGATCGGCGACGTGACTGCCATCAAAGTGTGGATGATAACTCATATATCCCACTGTGGTATCTCAAGTCGAAGGATCACTATGCTCGCTCAACTCGAGAAGATTCCTATTGACGTTGGTATACCATCTATTAGGAAATTGATAAATGTGGTTTATACCCACTTATTCTTGTACTCTTAGATTATTATTTTGTTAGTTTCCATATTATTTAATGTCATTTATAGTTTATTTTATTTTATTTGTAGGAAGCATTAGAACATGAAGAATGGATCAATTACGTGTGTTTCAGGACCTATTGGGATCATCAGACTCAAGGAGCAGTAAAAACCAGCATCAGCTGCGCACTGAAATTAAAAAGTCTATAACTTTTGATCTAGAAAGAGTACGAGACCCATAATATATCGATTGCATCTACTTGAGGAGATCTATCCAACTATGTGCATCGGAGCCGCGAGCCCAAATCTTAGCGCCGCAGCGCCCAGAAACGAGAAGAGTGACGTGAGTATTGAAAGAAAACCATCAACGTGGGCCATAGCTTAGGAAATTGTTGTTTGATTGTTTGACCCAATCTAAAAGCAAGAGGAAGAAAACAAGTGGGACCAGTGGCGTGAGGTGTCAAGAGAAAAAAAAAGAGAGAATGAAGAATAGGACAAAAAGGCATGCACGCGAACAGCAAAAAGTTGGCTTATTAAAGAAGGTGGCGCCTTTGCGCCTTTAATTCCAACAATACATGGCGCATGGCGCCTCAAGTCACATAATGTCCATACAATTTCCCGAGAGTTCAGCGCCCAGGCGCGCCCACTTGCAAAGCCACGGCGCTGCGGAAGATAAGAAACCTACACGCTTCAGGATTTATTTTTTAGGGTTTTTTAGATCCCTAATAATACCCAATGAACTCGAGCCTCAACTATAAATATAACATTACATCCAACACTCAAGGGGAGGCTAATACAGAGCACAAAACACAGAAATACATATTTTTAGAGATCCAATGAGAGGATTGAAGAGCGACAAGAGGAGACAAAGGCTTTATATCCGGAGAGGAAGAGATTCAATTCGGGTTTTATCTTCTTATTTCTTTCTTAGAACTCTAATGATTTCCATTAGATTCGTGGCTTGATTATTTATTGTTTTATCTTTTGTCATGAATTTACTCCTTAATTCTGGAGAACGATTGTAATTGATGCTTGAACCTTGTATTTGTTTATTATTTTGTTATGAAGTTTTATTGATTTATTTATATTCTTTTGAGTTTAATGCTTCTTGATTGTTGGCCACAATTTGAGATGATGAATGTTTAGAATCTATCACTCGAGAGATGGGATTTTGAATAGATCTAGAGAATATAACCTAGGATTTTATAGAGTTCGAGAGAATATGTAGTCCTTTGAAGTCGTTAATATAGAATCACAAAGCGTAATGAGTTGTTAACTATTGGATTTTTATAGAGATATCGAAGTCTATAGTTGATGATCTTTTCACTCGGCACTCGAGAGAGGGAGTGAATATTTTAGGATCTTGACTTATAAATAATATAACTGAACAAAGATTAATTGGCATGATAAATACATAGGTGACAGCTAGGTGAAATCAGGATCCAGAATCTCTATCGTATTAGTTCCTCCTATTTTATTATTTTTATATTTATTTATTTATTAAAATCTTTATTATTTATCGTCTAAATAAAGTTAGGATTATCAATTGTAGTACTTATGCGAGTTAACGCAATCCCTGTGGGTTCGACACTCTTTCACTGATTTATACTAAAACTTGACACCGTACACTTGCGGTACGATATAAAAATCACAACAAGTTTTTGGCGCCGTTGCCGGGGATTGTTTGTTTAATTCATATTAATACTACTACCAAGTAATCTTAGCTTTAATTTAGAATTTTATTTTTATTTTTATTTTATTTTATTTTTTTATTTCCTTTATTTTTGTCTTAAGTTTTATTTTTATTTTTATTTTTATTTTTATTTTTATTTTATTTTGCTGTTTATATTTTTTTCTTACAAGGTGAGTTTGAAAAGAACCAATGGCAGATCCTGTTAGTGCACTGATAGCTGAAGTATCGTCCTTCACGACTCATCTAGCAGTATTGATAAATCAAATGAGTCAACCGTCTATTGAAGCTGTTTCTGCTAATGGAATGTTTTTATCCAACAGAGGAGCAGGATTTGAACAAGTACAGTATGTGAACAATTGGAACTTCAACAACTGTAGAGGCAGTCATATGCTTAATTATTATCATCCGAATTTTTCATATGCTGATATGGAGAACATTTTGCAACCTCCTCATGGCTTCAATTATCCAAAAGTTGAGCAGAAACCTTCCTTAGAAGACCTCATGATCACGTTTGTAGCTACAGCTTCAGAGAGGTTTGAGAAGAATGAGTCAATGCTGGATAATATCGAAACACGAATGGGCAATATAGAGGCAAATATGAAATCTTTAGAAGCAAAAATTGAGTTGCTTGCTTCTTCCATGGCCAATCAACAGACATGGGATTTTCCGAGTGATACTGAAGTCAACCCCAATGAGCAAAGTCAAATTATAACCTGTAGGAGCGGAAAAGAGTTTAAAGACACCTCTCAGGACTTAGGCAGTAAAGAAAATGAAATGGTATTTCAGGAGAAAACAGTAACAGAAGAAGAGAACAAAGGTGAATTGATAATGAGAGGTCATATGAAGAAATCACCTTCAGTGTTTTCAGAGCCATGCCGAGTTCTCAAGGTGATGCAGACTGTCACATGATAGATACAGTAGAAAAGAGAGTTGAAACCAGACATGGTGAATCAGTATTTCAACAGCCTATGAGCATAATGCAACCATGTATAAAGGAAAATTCTCTGCAGCTAAACTCGAAACCACTCCCAAAGGGCCGTAAAAAGAGGAAAAGAAAGGCCAGTTCTCACTTAGAGATAATTCCTGGAAGATTAAAAAGAAAACCGAGCCAATTTTGCCGAATGTGCAGTCCAGAATTTCCAATTGAAGGGAAATCTACATATCCTGGGGGACCATCTATAGATAAATCACCACAGCCTGCCAAGCTATCTTTTTCATGTCATAAGAACCAGTGGATACCAAAGAAGAAAACAGATGAGATTACCCGGTTCACTACTTTTAAGCCACCATAACCATTTGGGTGGTTGCGTCTGGCTGAAGACGTTAAACTTAGCGCTAGCGGGGAGGCAACCCTTTGCATTTGTTTTTTATTATTCTTTAATTTTAATTTTTTTATTTTATTTTATTGTGTGCTATTTATTAATTTGCATGTTATTTATGCAGGCACGAGACACACCGCCTGCGCAACCAAATTCCAACCAGCAAGAGTCTGATCAACTCCATGCACGATAGTGTTGTTCCTCACTCTTGCTCTTGATATTTATCTTACATTGAGGACAATGCAAATTTTAAGTTTGGGGGTGTGTGCATGTTGTTTACTTGCTATTTAGTTGTTTAAATTTTTTTGAAAAAAAAATAAAAATTTGTTTTAGTCTTTGATAGTAAAGCATAAATCTTGTGATAATATTGTTTGTTTATGGGTGAAATTTTAGAAATGATAAGTGCCAAATTTACTTTTATCTGATGCCTTGAATAATTGATCTATGTTAGACTCGTAAGCACTTAAAAATAGGTTTTTAGCAGTAAAACTTAAGTAGTTGACAAGGTGGTCAGTTGAAGAAATTGCATGTCGATGAATGACCGTTTGCTTAGATATCTATCTTGATTTGCTAGTGTTATGAAGTATGGTATAGCTAAAAAAAGAAAAAGAAAAATGTCTCTAAAGAAAGAAAATAAACCACCTATAACCGATAAGCGTGAAGCTACTCATGGGCGAGTATTAGGACCACCATGAGGAGAAATGTTACCTTAAAGGGTAGGTGAGTTGGAAAAAAAAAGTGCAAAAATGAGAAAAGAAAAAAAGAGACAAGAAAATAAAAGAAAAAAAATCATACCATACCGAACACAAAATAAGGCAATTACAGAGCATAATTGAGATATCTAGGTTGGTTTGACCCATCGATTCTAATTTTTAAACGAAATCATTGAGTTAGCTTACTTAAGATCAAAGCTGTGAATGAACCTTTACACACACACACCGTGAGTCTAGCTTAGATAATTTATTCAAGAAATTGGATTCGAGTTGCAATTGCGTACTTTGAAGGTTCTCTAATTTCATTTATAAGCTTTCTTTGAGGATATATTTATGCGTAACTATCGAGACTATGTTTGTTATTTTTTTATTTTGCATGATTGTGTGTGAATGACGTTTGTGGGTATCGTCACTGTAAGCCGTCACGAGACTATAACTCGTCCACTAGGGCCGCCTAGGGGTTTAAAGGCTTGTTGCATATGCTAAATGCAATCGTGATCCCTACGAAAGTGGCTTAGTTAATTTAGTAATTTTTATTTGGTTATTTGAATTTAGTTTTTATTTTGTCTTTTGCTCGGGACTAGCAAAACCTTAAGTTGGGGGTGTTTGATAAATGTGGTTTATACCCACTTATTCTTGTACTCTTAGATTATTATTTTGTTAGTTTCCATATTATTTAATGTCATTTATAGTTTATTTTATATTTTATTTGTAGGAAGCATTAGAACATGAAGAATGGATCAATTACGTGTGTTTCAGGACCTATTGGGATCATCAGACTCAAGGAGCAGTAAAAACCAGCATCAGCTGCGCACTGAAATTAAAAAGTCTATAACTTTTGATCTAGAAAGAGTTACGAGACCCATAATATATCGATTTGCATCTACTTGAGGAGATCTATCCAACTATGTGCATCGGAGCCGCGACGCCCAAATCTTAGCGCCGCAGCGCCCAGAAACGAGAAGAGTGACGTGAGTATTGAAAGAAAACCATCAACGTGGGCCATAGCTTAGGAAATTGTTGTTTGATTGTTTGACCAAATCTAAAAGCAAAGAGGAAGAAAACAAGTGGGACCAGTGGCGTGAGGTGTCAAGAGAAAAAAAAGAGAGAATGAAGAATAGGACAAAAAGGCATGCACGTGAACAGCAAAAAGTTGGCTTATTAAAGAAGGTGGCGCCTTGGCGCCTTTAATTCCAACAATACATGGCGCCATGGCGCCTCAAGTCTACATAATGTCCATACAATTTCCCGAGAGTTCAGCGCCCAGGCGCCCACTTGCAAAGCCACGGCGCTGCGGAAGATAAGAAACCTACACGCTTCAGGATTTATTTTTTAGGGTTTTTTAGATCCCTAATAATACCCAATGACTCTGAGCCTCAACTATAAATATAACATTACATCCAACACTCAAGGGGAGGCTAATACAGAGCACAAAACACAGAAATACATATTTTTAGAGATCCAATGAGAGGATTGAAGAGCGACAAGAGGAGACAAAGGCTTTAATATCCGGAGAGGAAGAGATTCAATTCGGGTTTTATCTTCTTATTTCTTTCTTAGAACTCTAATGATTTCCATTAGATTCGTGGCTTGATTATTTATTGTCTTATCTTTTGTCATGAATTTACTCCTTAATTCTGGAGAACGATTGTAATTGATGCTTGAACCTTGTATTTTGTTTACTGATTTTGTTATGAAGTTTTATTGATTTATTTATATTCTTTTGAGTTTAATGCTTCTTGATTGTTGGCCACAATTTGAGATGATGAATGTTTAGAATCTATCACTCGAGAGAGGGGATTTTGAATAGATCTAGAGAATATAACCTAGGATTTTATAGAGTTCGAGAGAATCTGTAGTCCTTTGAAGTCGTTAATATAAAATCACAAAGCGTAATGAGTTGTTAACTATTGGATTTTTATAGAGATATCGAAGTCTATAGTTGATGATCTTTTCACTCGGCACTCGAGAGAGGGAGTGAATATTTTAGGATCTTGACTTATAAATAATATAACTGAACAAAGATTAATTGGCATGATAAATACATAGGTGACAGCTAGGTGAAATCAGGATCCAGAATCTCTATCGTATTAGTTCCTCCTATTTTATTATTTTATATTTTATTTATTTATAAAAAATCTTTATTATTTATCGTCTAAATAAAGTTAGGATTATCAATTGTAGTACTTAATGCGAGTTAACGCAATCCCTGTGGGTTCGACACTCTTTCACTGATTTATACTAAAACTTGACACCGTACATTGCGGTACGATATAAAAATATCACACCAGAAATCTTCAGTGAGTCGGTCAGTGTTTATCAAATAAACATCTACATGTCTATACGAGTCTCCTGAGACTCATGGTTCATTGGGATAAACCATCGGACCAAGTCACGATATAGGACATGTCTCAACGGATTTTACTAACCGACCCATGTTAGTAAATCTTGACCAGGAACTTTATTTAAGGATATACATCTTATACTGCGCTTCCCAATATCAATTACAAACTACGTTGTAACTGCACACTACATTGTAAATCCTAAGGTCTTTGTCTAATATACACGTATCACTAAACCAGATTTAGTTTCGATCTAATCATAATCAGATATCTAATCGTAATTAGATCGAATAAGTGTATAAAAGACAAGGGTGCTACCATTAAATTAGTAATATTATGGAAAATGGAATTGCTCGTATTTATGAATCGGACATAAATACGATCCGAATTGGCACTCTGAACCCCAACCCTAACAATCTTTTAGCGTCGAAAGTTAAATTCGACGCTAAATGGTCTATTAGCGTCGAAAAATATTTCGACGCTAAAAGTTTAAACGCTAAAGGCCTATTTTCTTGTAGTGAAACATCCAACGCCTTTAGTCATCATCATTATCAACGGCAGAACATATAAAAAGACCAGGAGCATGTCAAATTATAACATGGCAGCATCAAGAACGAGAAGTCAGCACCCACAGCCTCCAGCAGCAAATTAATCAAAAACCCAGAAACCATCAGAATGGACTCCGACATACACGTATCAGCAACAGCAAACAAACCATTTGCCACCAGCTACCTAGAGTTGACATAAACTTAAAATAAGATTAATTTATAAAACTTGCATATTTCTTTTAAGGTTCAAAATCTTTTTTTTTTAGCCATATTAAAAATCTGACTGTTTATTCAACAATTACGACGTGTTCGTCAACACAAAATTGAACTTTTGCTTATTTCATTACCACAGTTAAAATTTTAACAAAAAAAATATATATAAAACTTCAAATAATTTACAAAAAATATTTCAACCATGAATGTCGTCAAGAATTTTTGTTCAAGCAATTTGAACAATAAGAATTTTAGTTTAAATAATAAAATAATCACTTTATTAGATATTGTAGCGAGAGAGAAAGCGCGTGTAGGGAATAAAAAGTAAATAGAAGAGTTTTATTTATTCTTGGTCATACGCTCAATTTTGAGACCCCATGGATCTCGAATTCAAAATTTCAGGGCTAGGTTTTTTTTTTTTTTTTTTTTTTTCGGAATTTTGAAAAAATATTTTGATACTTCATGAGGAGAATTTTATAATAAGGTAAGAGAGTTCATAAAGCTATGAATTTTGCATGAAATTTTTAAATTTTCATGTGAGCCAACTGCCTGGTCTTGAATAACACAAAATGTAAAAATGAAGGACTTTATGCAATTTTTGAAATTTCTATTTTCAACCTCATTTATTTAAAGAACAAGGACTTATGTGAAACAAATACAAAACCCCATCGTTAAATAAAAACAATTAAAATAAATTATAGATCCTTGAAACACAGCGAAATAGAAGTTAACAGTGAATATATCTCTTATGCTCATATTATTTCCACTCTCTCTATGATAGCATGAAGGCAGTAATTAACAAATCTTTGTAATCACATTTTAAATTAATTATCTTAATATTATTTTCATGGTCAAGCTCTTCAACGTGCAAGCCCGTTTCTCTTCAAAAACAAATAAATTAAAATTATACCCCCTCCAACTCGAAGGACATGCCAGCTGCATCTACACCCTTAAAAGTCAGATTAGACCCATAACTAGTTAGTGGGGAATTGCAATCAACTGAGATGATGATATAATTAATATAATTATCGGTGGGCAGAAAATTCTCTATATATAATCTCGTGTAGTGCCTTAAAAACTTCATAGCAAATTGAAACTAAACAAAAATGAGAACCAAAGTCTCATTTGTTCTCATTTTCTTCTTCATTGTTCCGCTTGGGTTAGCTCAACTAAGGCCTGGGTTTTACGGCACAAGTTGCCCTAGAGCTGAATCAATCATTTCCAATTTGGTGCAAAAGCGATTTAGTGCTGATCATTCTGTAACTGCAGCTTTACTCCGCATGCACTTCCACGATTGCTTTGTTAGAGTAAGTATTAGAAATTGTTTCGTATAGAGTTTGGTGAGCTTATAAACTACCTTATATTCTTATTACAATACTTATAAATTACCTAAAACTTTCTACCAAACCGTGTATTATATATATGGCCGTTTTTAGTTATGATGTGGATTTATTCTCTTAATTTATATTACGATTACATTAATTCGTTGTACGGCTCTCTGAATATGCATGTAATTTAAATCAACATTTATGTTTGCTTCCATTTATTCTAATTTTTCAATTTTGAGTTAGGTTAGGATTTAATTTAGATAAGTCGATAGAGTTAATTTGTATACGTGGATTCGACCTTTGTACTTGTATTTGCTTTATCATATTTGATTCGTATACTTATCGAGTACTAAAAATAACTATATAAGTGGCAATTATATTTAATATAATTACATACTTCAATTTCCCATGTTATATATAGGGTTGCGATGCTTCCATTCTCATAGACTCAACAAGCCAAACCCAATCAGAGAAAGAATCAGGAGCAAACCAAACAGTTAGAGAATTGGAGCTCATTGATGAGATCAAGAAAGCCCTAGAGGCCGAATGCCCTTCAACAGTCTCATGTGCAGACATCATCACCCTCGCCACCCGCGACGCCGTAGCTCTTGCCGGAGGCCCCCATTACACCGTTCCCACCGGCAGACGCGACGGTCTAATTTCAAATGTTGATGACGTTGACCTGCCCGGTCCACAAACATCAATCCCTGATGCACAGAAAATTTTTTTAGCAAAAGGACTAAACTCGGATGAAATGGTAACCCTTTTGGGAGCACACACTGTTGGCTTTGCACATTGTAGCTTCTTCGAAGACCGGCTTAATGATTTTCAGGGAACTGGGCTTCCGGATCCAACGATGAATCGTACTTTGATTCCGAAGCTCAGGAAGATTTGTGGTTCAGTGTCTAATACTAATCCTGACCCGAAAACGTTTTTGGACCAAAGTACAAACTTCGTGTTTGATAACAAGTTTTACGGTGAGATTCTTTCGGGTGGAGGGATACTTCAGATTGATCAGGAGCTTGCTTTGGATAGATCTACAGCCCCAACAGTTTCTAAATTTGATTTGAATTCGGCTGAGTTTCAAAGCAATTTTGCAAGTGCAATTGTTAAGATGGGAAGCATCCAAGTTCTTGTTGGAAATGCTGGAGAAATTAGAAAAAATTGTAGGGTTTTCAATCCACCCAAAGTTCCGACACCCAACAATCCTAAACCGAAACCGAAATCGAAACCGAAACCGAAGCCGAGACCAGGCAAGGGAAGAAGGAAACAAAATCCGCCGGGCAAGGGGGGAAAGAAAAAGATACAGAGGGCGTTTTAAAAGATTTTCAAAAAATAAAAAAATAAAGTTGCTGAATTTTAAATTACTGGGAAAGCTTATATATGTACTGATGTGCAAATGCTGCATGCATTTGCTTGTTGTGGGATTCTTCTTCTTGTTCTAATAACGGGATTTTACGAGAATCAACTTTCTCTTCTTCATATTACTTGAATATACTTGCAGAAAATATACATTAGTAAGTATCTAACATCTTAACTGACTAATTAAACTGGCCAACTGTCTTGTATGCTGACGTGACAGCGCGCTTTTTAGTTTTTTATTTTTTTAAATCGTTAGACATGTGGCGATAAAGAGATTTTTGTGGACCAAAATGATAAGAATATAAGAAGATAAGGAGATAAAAAGATAAGAGGATAAGAAGATAAAAAAATAATTGCTTCTTGATTAAGGCTTTGAATAATCAATGATGGTGGAGAATTTGTGTTGTAAAACAAGCTTTAAAACAACTTGTATTCACATTGCCTCACCTCCATTCTCCACCGCCTCTCTCCTCTATATATACATGCCTCCACTTCTTCTTATATCATTCCAATTTTGAAGAAAACAAATCCTATTTTGGGTGAGAAAGAGAGTTTTTTAGAGAGAAAAAAGTGAGGTTTCTCCTAAATATTGACTTTCCATGTATTAGAGAGAGTGTATTTTTTCTCTTATTATAAGAGAGGATATTGTCAATTGTGCTCTCTTTATTTTAGAGAGAAATTGTTGTAATCCTTTTGCAATAGTGAAATCCTTTTGCAATTTGCCCGTGGTTTTTCTCCTAATTTGTTTGAGAGTTTTCCACATAAAAATTTTGGTGTTCTTTATTCTAATTTTTCTCATTTCTACTTTAGTTGTAATTGTGTGTCACGTACCATAACGTCCCAACAGGGGTATCAGCGCTGGGTTTATAGTTGGTTTTCGTGCTACGGTCAGATTCGGTTAGTGGAAATGAGGCATCTTCAATAATGGTGACGAAGTATGAAATAGAGAAGTTCAATGGGAATAATTTCTCATTGTGGAAAATGAGAATAAAAGCAGTTTTGAGGAAAGATAACTGCTTGGCGGCAATTGGAGAAGGCCCGATGAGATCACTGACGACGACAAGTGGAATGAGATGGATGGCAATGCTATTGCTAATCTGCACCTAGCACTAGCCGATGGAGTATTATCAAGTGTGGCAGAGAAAAAGACATCAAAAGAGATATGGGATACTTTGACAAAATTTTATGAGGCCAAATCACTTCACAACAAAATTTTCTTGAGAAGAAAACCTTACACTCTTTGGATGATGGAGTCAACTACGGTGACTGACCACTTCAACACCCTCAACACTTTATTTTCACAGCTCACAACAATGAGGCATAACATAAAGACAGGTGAACTTGCTGAAATTCTACTTCAAAGTCTACCTGATTCGTATGATCAACTCATCATCAACTTAACCAACAACATTGAAGTTTTAGTCTTCGATGATATTGCAGCTACGATTCTTGAAGAAGAAAGTTGGCGCAAAAGCAAAAAAGATAGATCAGGAGGCTCACAGCAAGCTGAAGCTTTAACAATAACGAGAGGGAGATCAACGGAACGTGGCACCAGTGGGAGTCAAAATCAGAGTAGATCAAAATCCAAAAGTAAGAAAAATCCCAAGTGTCATTACTGTGGCAAAAAAGGCACTACAAAAGGGAGTGTTGGCATCTCAAGAAAAAAGAAGAAGCCAAAGGAAAAGGTCATGAGTCATCAAAAGCTCAGGGTTGTGAGCAAGCACCTCAGATCATGGTGAAATTTTATACAGTGAGGCAACAACCACTACTGAAGGCAGAAGAATATTCGCTGATGTCTGGCTTATGGACTCAGGAGCAACATGGTATATGACTCCCAGGAGAGAATGGTTCCATCATTATGAACCTATCTCAGGAGGATCTGTGTTCATGGGAGACGATTATGCCTTGGAGATTGCTGGTATTGGTACCATCAAATTAAAGATGTTTGATGGTATGGTTCACATGCTGGACAATTATGACTCATAACATCACTATTTGTAAAAGACATGGTATTTTTGTACAAATTAACTATGTGACAAAAGAAATTGCTCTTTTATCATTTTGTAATTAGATTACTTGGATATATAAATGATAAAAGTCCATATGATTAGTACTGAATTAATAAGACATGAGACAATATTAATCCACGAAAGGTTTAATCATTAAATATCACTAGTCGTAGTATTATCGAGACTGGACATAGATAATGCGGAATAGACTAGTATTACACTTGTGCGCGTTATGGAAGCTTAAGGACATAGTTCTCATATATTTAAGTATTGGATACTTATGCAAGTGTGATATGAGGTTCTGTTAGCCGTTGGACCGGGAACAACTTCGCTCTAGATAGACCCCTCAGAGTCCCATTGGTAGTATGACTATATGTCTATGGGAATCCGAATCAGGGTAGGTGTATGTGGTCGTAACCTGAGACTTGCATCGCTAATACTTGCGACAATCAGTATACTTTGGTTTTGTTCGTCCGAAGCTTTAACAGATTCTGTGTACGCCTCTTCTGGGTATACTAAGAATCATAGTGTATTTGGTGTGATGTCAAGATGGAAGTATCACTTCAGTCATATGGAGATGATGATTAGTAGGGATACAGAACTAGTACTCTTAAATGTTGCAGCTATCGGGATAATATGACTAGGTCATGATTATCCAATTACAGAGACTAGTTGCTAGTGATCCGATATATGCTTCGTACGGAGCAGACACAATTCCAGCCCTAGGCCTAGCATGTGACATCTGATACTGGATTGTAATACGCAATACATTGTATTCTATGCCTGATAAAGATTATATATTCCTCGTTGAATATTTCTGGAGAATTGGGTAGGCACGGTGCTTTGCTAGAAGCCAAATATGTCTTGTAAATCAGTAAGAACATGGTATTGGGTACGCACGTGTTCGGATAGTCCGATGATTGTATTTACTGCCAACATATCCAGGGATCTCTTGGGTCGCTTCCCAAAGATTCACCGATGACATTTGACTCGAACAGAATTAATCTGGGATTAATTATGAGAGATAAAATAAATCTGGGATTAATTACGGCAAGAATTATTTGGGATTAATTATGAAAGAGAAAATTAATCTGGGATTAATTGCTGTAAGAATTAATCTGGGATTAATTCATCTAGAAGAGAGAACGCGATTAATTTGGAATTAATCGGTAAAGTAAATTTAATAGTTAAATTAGATTTTACTATTTAATTTATTTAATTGGGCTATAATAATATATTGGATTATTAATTGAAATTATATTTCAATGCGGAACTGAAATTGGATTTTAATTCAAGCGAACGAATTAATTTGGAATTAATTCGTAAGCGACTTTCGTAATAATTTTGTTAGACATTATTATTTAATTAAATTGGATTTATTTATGTCGCAACGGAAAATTCGTTTAATTGGATTAAACGAACCCGAGCCCAAAATGTGTTGTGTAATCTAACCAAATTTGGAATTTGAAAGTGGTGGGATCCAATTTACTTATATCACTTGTCACTATTCATGATGGGTGTAGTTGGCTAATATTGGACTTTTAACACACAACACACACACTTTTTGAAAGAACCTATTCACTAACTCCCTCACCACTCTCATTGCAGATTCTTCCTTTCTCTTGGAGAGAAATTTTTGTTTCAATTTTTGGAAAAAGTTAGCACTTTGGGAGTAAAAGAAAGGTGATTGGAAAATTCACCCAAGAGTTTGGAACTCAAAAGGAGGGCTTGGAGCTTCTACATCCGTTGGAAATTTTGAATTCCATAACCGATCAATGTAAGTCTTTTCCGCAACTTATTTTGATTTATTCACACACAAATCATTGTTTAGAGATCCTTGGCATGTCTAGGACACTAACAATGGTATCAGAGCGCCATATCTAAGCATGATTTGATTATAGGGTTCTAAACTTTAATTTAGGGATTTTATGCTTGAAGTTTGAAAATTCGAAATTGATTGTTTTGTTGTGGTTAGATGATGATGGATTGGATTTGTGCATCATTGGATTGTGAAAAAATTGATTAGATTAATTTTTCCCAAAAATCCCCTCTTGGCCGAACATGTACCCTAGACTATGCTCATGGTAATTTTTTGATTTTGACAATTGGATATGTTAAAAGCATGAAATGAAAATTGATTGTTGATTTAATTGGGTTGAAATCAAAATTGGGTGTTATTTCATGTAATTTCCGTGAGTATGAGCATGTTAGAATGAATTGATTTTGCTTCAATTTTGTGTTGGGCATGAATTTGAAATTGAACATGATTAATTAGATTAATTGATGTTTTGGAAATATTAGATTAATTAATTAATTGTGGTAATTGCACTTTAATTAGATTAATATGTAATTTGGAATAATGTATTAATTTAATTTGTTATATTTGGGCTAATGGGCTTGGTTGGGCCAAGTTTGGTTTTGGTCAATTGGGTTGGATCCAATTGGGCCTAAAACCATTTCCATAAAGTCCAAATATGACTTATGGGCCTTTAAAAAATAATTTAATTGGGCCTAATGGTCCTAAAATGATTTTTGGTGATTCTTATTTGGGCCTTGGCATTTTGGGTTTGATCAATTATGGCTAAAGCCCATGCCTAAATAATTAATTGAAAGCCTATTGGACTTTAATTGAATAGTATTGGATGCTAATTGGGCCTTTGAGACCCATTTGGATTGGATTTAGAATCCAAGTCTAAAAGGCACTATTATAAATGTAATTATTTAATTTGTAATTAAATATGAATTAGTATTGGATACAATTTAAATTGGATTTAAAATTGTAGTTCGATATAATTCAAGAATACGTATTTTGAGTATTTATTCATAAACGAGTTGGACTCGCGCAAATCAAATCGTTGAATGAACATTGGATTATCATTAATTCAAAGATTAATTAATTGGATTAGATTGTTTGAACAACATGCTTTGTGTGAATACTTGGATGTATTTATATGAATAATGTATATCAGATGGATATTACTTGGGTGGGGGCAATTTTGGAAATTATTGTAAATTTGGAATTTATTTAAATTAGACCTGTGTGTCCAGCCTTTCACCTCCCTATCTCTTTGTATTTCTCTTCTCACCAATTCCCCTCAATGCAAATGAAGTTTCTTTATTTATTATGTAATTGGGTAAAAGTATGTAAAGTGCTAGCGGAAGAGAGGAAAGAGAGAGTGATTTGTTCTAGGAACAAATTGTATTATATATCCATCCGTATATCATTATTATTTTAATCGCACCCTATTATGATTTTAGAATGCATGTTTAAGGGTGTATGATGAGACCTAATCAAAGATAACAAATTGGTTGCCAATTTATGCGAAAAAACCCTCACTTTAATATTAAGCATTTTCTTTCCATTAAGTGGTTCTCTCTCAAGATCAAAGATTGGCATTGGTTTGTTGGCCAAAGTCAAGATCATTGGCCATCGCAGATGTGTTTGAACCATGAAAGCTTTGTTTCATATCTATGTCTTGGGCAATTGTGATTTGTTGGCCAAAGTCAAGGTCAATTATGTACATCGACGTGGATTACGAAGCTTTCCCATTGTCAATGAGTCGTGCTTAACTGGAATCATCAAGCTTGTTGAGCCAAAGCCAAGGCTTAGTTGATTCAGAGGAAAAAGTTATGAAATATATATTGGATATATATCTTGGACTTGGAGGTCCACCTACCGGATCTAGGAATTGGATGGGATCCAATTGATCTTAGAGATCTACCTAGTTAAGTTTCATACAACTTGTTGGCCAAAGTCAAGGTTATGTGTTATTTAACATGATCCTAGCCCACTAGGAAACTAGGTTTCCCGAATACTCCACAGAGGGTTAAAGGCTCGCCGAAAAATAGTGGGAGGCCAGTATTAAATTTGCAATTTTGTTTAATACTTGCTTACACGCGCTCTTTTATTTATTGATCGTTGTTGTAAATATATTAGTTGGACTAATATCGAATATTGCTTTCTTTGAATAGTTAGACTATACAAGACACTACTCCATTTGTAGTTGGTTATATAGTTGGACTATAGTAACCATTGCATTTTGAGTGTACCCAAATCGTTGATTGAATAGTTGGACTATTGCAATCGAGATGGCTGGAAAGATTAGCGTTAGAGATATCGTCATGGGCGACAATGTCTTTAACGGCTCCAATTTTCCAGATTGGGAGATGAATCTCACGATAGTCCTAGGAGCCGAGAAGTTACTCTATGTCATAGAGAAACCTCTCGGGCCTGAGCCCAGAGTTGAGCAAATATTAGAGCATAAGCTATGGAAGACTCATCGTGATGATAACTTTAGTGCTCAATCTGTCATGTTTGCTCCAATGACTCCTCAGTTTCATCGTCAGAACAAAGGATTGGATCATTATAGTATGATGTTGAAATTAAAGGATCTTCACAGATCTAACCTTAGATCTCAGAAGTATGAATTGCAAAAGAAGCTCTTTCGCTCGCGTATATCATAGGGTACATCTGTCAAGCACTATATGTCGTAGGTGATTGCTGCTGACATTGAACAGCTAGGTCATCTGGGCATAACCTTCGAGGCTGAGACTTCCATAGATTTGATCTTATAGTCTTTGCCCGACTGCTGGGGCGGGTTCGTCATGGATTATAACATAATGAACCAATAGAAGACTCTTGGAGAGTTGATGGCTATGTGCAAAGAGGCAGAGCCAGAGATTCTAAAGGGCAAAAAGCACGATGCACACCTTACTTTGACATACCAGAAGGCCAAGGCTTGGCCTGAGGCTTCTGGGGGTGTGAAGAAAAGGAAGAAAAATGGCAAGGCCAAATCATCAATGTCTTCTGGGAAGACTAAGGACATATCCCAAGACGTCTTCCTACATTGTAGCAAACAAGGTCACTGGAAGCGTGACTTCCGTGAGTACAAGGCGGAGTTGAAGGAAGTGAAGACAAGCAAGGCTCCGGCTTCAGGTATGTTTGTTATATACATGTCCACTACTGGTTTTAAAAAAAATTGGATTTTTGATTCTGGATGTGGTACTCACATATGTACTGATGAGCAGGATCTGCTGATTAGCAGGAGACTGGCTTCAGGCGAGATCGACCTACGAGTCGGAAACAGGACAAGAGTCGCTGTTTTGGCCGATGAGACCTATGTTTTGTATCTGCCCTTGGGGCATGTAATTACATTAGGTGACTGTTATTATGTACCTAGTTTGACTAAGGAACATCATCTCTGTATCTAGTTTAACCTGATGCGGGTATACCTTTGTATTCAGAAACACTGGGTGTTTTGTATATAAAGATGACATTTTGATATGTACAGCAGATGTTAATAATAGTCTTTATATTTTGAATATAAACGAATCTCAAACATATAACATGACAAACAAAAGGCTCAAATTGAGTAAAACATATGAAACTTATCTGTGGCATTATCGTCTGGGATACATTAACAAGACTCGTATATCCACACTTTCGAATAGTGGATACTTGGACGGATTTGATCCTGATTCATATGATGTATGCGAATCCTGTTTATTAGGCAAAGTGCCTAAAATACCTTTTAGCGGTAAGGGTGTACGTGCCACCGAGCTGTTAGCCCTTGATCATAGTGACGTATACGGGCCCATGTCTAGCTAGGCTAGAGGTGGTTATGAATACTTCATATTCTTTACGGATGTTGCATTGCATTATGGTTATGTGTATCTTATGAAACACAAGTCGAAAACTTTTGATAAATTCAAAGAGTTTCGACACGAATTAGAAAAACAGACCGGCAAAAGTATTAAAACATTACGGTCGGACCGTGATGGAGAATACTTAAGCAATGAGTTTCCAGATTACTTGAAAGAATATGGTATTCTTTTACAGTGGACTCCTCCCGGAACACCTCAATGAAAGGTGTGTCCGAACGAAGAAACTGAACTTTGTTAGACATGGTAAGGTTAATGATGAGTCGCACTGAGCTACCAATTTCTTTCGGAGATACGCATTAAACAGTGCAATACTTATTTTGAATAAGGTTTCGTCAAAATCTGTTGGACAGAATCCATTTGAAATATGGACAGGAAAGAAATCAGATTTCTCATTCCTGAAGATTTGGGTATGCTGGGCATATATTAAACGTTTGGATGATGCCAAACTAGAACCCAAATCAGATAAGTGCCTATTTGTAATTGGTTATCCTAGGGAAACCAAATGATATTATTTCCACAATCCATAAGAGAACAAAATATTTGTTGCTCTCCATGCGATTTTCCTTAGAGGAATTCCTAAATATAGTGGTAAGTTGGAGGAAAGTAGAACTCGATGAAAATCAGAGTGATACTGTTTCTGGCACCGATCCCCTCACGGAACACGAACAGTTCATCAGGGATGAGATTGTTCCATAATCTTCTAATACACAAGAACCGCGTAGGTCGGAGAGAGTCAGAAAACAACCTTAGAGGTATGGGTTTCTGATCTCACCTCATGTAGACATTAATCTTATTGAGGATAACGAACCAGC
This sequence comes from Zanthoxylum bungeanum, assembly GCA_019454045.1. Classification (NCBI taxonomy): domain Eukaryota; kingdom Viridiplantae; phylum Streptophyta; class Magnoliopsida; order Sapindales; family Rutaceae; genus Zanthoxylum; species Zanthoxylum bungeanum. The sequence continues at coordinate 3,227 of SKCR01045737.1, read as the reverse complement.
TACGTATGAGGAAGCGATACAGGGTATCAACTCCGCTTTATGGCAAGAGGCCATGATCTCCAAAATGGATTCCATGTATACAACCAAGTTTGGACACTGGTTGATGTACCAGAAGACATTGTGCCTATTGGTAGCAAATGAGTCTTCATGGTGAAAATAGACATGGATGGCAACAAACAAACGTAAAAAGCCAGGCTTGTAGCAATAAGGGTATCGTTATCAACATGGTGTTGATTACGACGAAACCTTTTACCCGTTGCCATGATTAAATCCATTCGGATAATGCTTGCTATTACTGCATATTTTGATTATGAAATATGGCAGATGGACGTCAAAACCGCTTTCCTTAACGAAAACCTTTTGGAGGATGTTTATATACAACACCCTGACGGTTTTGTCATGCCATAACATGCAAACAAGGTTTGCAAGTTAAATCGATCCATTTATGGATTGAAGCAAGTATTGCACTCTTGGAACCAACGTTTTTGATGAGATCATAATGATATATGGTTTCATTCAAAATGATGATGATTCTTGTGTATATAAGAAGGTTAGTGGGAGCACACCGATATTGATTGTCCTATACGTTGATGATGTATTACTTCTTAGCAATGAAATTCCCATACTAAAATCGGTGAAAAGGTTGGCTTTCATTAAAATTCTCCATGAAATTCTTGGGAGAGGCAACCTTTATTCTAGGAATAAGGATCTACTGGGATAGATCTAAAAGTTGTTGGCACTCTCCGAGAACTCGTACATTGACAATGTTGAAGAGATTCAACATGGACCAGTCCCAGAATGGGCTACTTTCGGTGTAACATGGCATCTCTCTATCTAAGGACATGTGTCCTGAAACTCAAGATGAGAGAGATTCAAAGAATCGGATCCCGTTCGCTTAAGCAGTCGGATCGATCATGTATGGCATAATATGTACGCGACCTGGTGTCTCATATGCTTTGAGCATATGCAGTCACAATCAGGCTGATCGAGGTGATGGTCACTAGATTGATGTAAAGAACATCCTTGAGTATCTTAGATGAACTAAGGATGCTTTCTTAGTATATGGAGAGAATGAGAACTTGAGGTGACTGGGTTCACCGATGCAAGTTTTCAAACCGATAAAGATGACTATAAGTCGCAATAAGGGTACATATTTTGTTTGAACAACAGAACAGTAAGCTGGAAATCTTTCAAGCAAGATACTGTTACCGATTCAACATCAAAAGCGGAATACATTGCTGCGGCTGAGGCAGCAAAAGAAGCATTTTGGATCTATAAAATTCCTAATTAGATTAGGAGTAGTTCTGTTAGTAGCTGAGCTGGGCTACAACACAGGCTAAGGAATTACGGTCTCATCAATGACCCAAGTATGTACTTCGACGGTTTCATCTGATTCGTGAGATCACACATCGTGGCGATGTGAAGATCGAAAAGATCGTTTCAGATAATAACCTTGCATATCCGCTGATGAAAGCGATATCTCAGCAAAAGTTTGAGCGACCCGTACATAGTTCAGGTGTTGGACACCTGAGTGATTGGTTATAGGCCAAGTGGGAGATTGTTGGACAATTATGACCCATAACATCAATATTTGTAAAAGACATGGTGTTTTTGTACAAATTAACTATGTGACAAGGGAAATTACTCTTTTATCATTTTGTAATTGGATTACTTGGATATATAAATGATAAAAGTCCATATGATTAGTACCGGATAAATAAGATATGAGACAATATTGATCCACGAAAGGTTTAATCATTAAATATCCATAGTCGTAGTATTATCGAGACTGGACATCGATAATGCGGAATAGACTAGTATTACACTTGTGCGCATTATGGAAGCTTAACAGCATAGTTCTCATATATTTAAGTATTAGATACTTATGCAAGTGTGATAGGAGGTTATGTTAGCCGTTGGACCGGGAACAGATTTGCTCTAGATAGACCCCTCAGAGTCTCATTGGTAGTATGACTATGTGTCTATGGGAATCCGAATCAGGGTAGGTGTATGTGGTCTTAACCTGAGACTTGCATCGCTAATACTTGCGACAAATAATATATTTTGCTTTTGGTCCTCCGGAGCTTTAATAGGTTCTGTGTTCGCCTCTTTTGGGTATACTGAGAATCGTAGTGTATTTGGTGTGATGTCAAGATGAAAGTATCACTTCAGTTATATGGAGATGATGATCATGCATAGATACAGAACTAATACTCTTAAATTACACATCTATCGAGATAGTATGACTAGGTCATGATTATCCTATTACAGAGACTAATTGCTAGTGATCCGATATATGCTTCGTACGGGGCAGACACAATTCCAGCCCTAGGCCTAGCTTGTGACATCCGATACTGGATCGTAATACACAATACATTATATACTATGCCTGATAAAGATTATATATTCATCGTTGAATATTTCTAGATAATTGGGTAGGCACGGTGCTTTGCTAGAAGCCAACCATGTCTTATAAATCCGTAAGAACTTGGTACCGGGTATGCACGTGTTCAGATAGTCCGATGATCGTATTTACTGCCAACATATCCAGGGATCTCTTGGGTCGCTTCCCAAAGTTTCAGCGATGAGATTTGACTTGAACATAATTAATCTTGGATTAATTATGAGAGAGAAAATGAATCTGAGATTAATTACGGCAAGAATTAATTTGGGATTAATTATGAAAGAGAAAATTAATCTGGGATTAATTGCGGTAAGAATTAATCTGGGATTAATTCATCTAGAAGAGAGAACGCGATTAATTTGGAATTAATCGGTAAAGTTAATTTAATAATTAAATTGGATTTTACTATTTAATTTATTTAATTGGGCTAAAATAATATATTGGATATATTAATTGAAATTGGATTTCAATGCGGAATTGAAATTGTATTTTAATTCAAGTGAACGACTTAATTTGGAATTAATTCGCAAGCGACTTTCGCAATAATTTTGCTAGGCATTATTATTTAATTAAAATGGATTTAATTACGTCGCAACGGAAAATTCGTTTAATCGGATTAAACGAACCCGAGCCCAAAGTGTGTTGTGTAAGCCAACCAAATTTGGAATTTTAAAGTGGTGGGACCCACTTTACTTATATCACTTGTCACTATTTATGATGGGTGTAGTTAGCTAATTAATATTGGACTTTTAACACACAACACACACACTTTTGAAAGCAACTATTCACTCTCTCCCTCACCACTCTCATTGTTGATTCTTCC
>SKCR01045736.1:0-51507 GCA_019454045.1 Zanthoxylum bungeanum | reverse complement strand
CGCCTACATGGCAGGTTCATGGACAAATTTTACCGTCTTTATGGCTGGTCGAACTTAACTTGACTTAATCAGGGTACCGCCTATATGGTCGGTTGGTTTTAATCTCACAAGTGATTATGTTATACTAAGGGAGATATCTAAGTTAGTAATTAGTAAAAGTAATTCATTTTATCTTGGCAGTTTATTTTCATTTACTTTCCCGCTTTTACTTTCTCGCAGTTACTTTTTAGCATTTTTATTTTATGCCCTAGCTATGTATTGTAACTAAGTTAGTATCTAGGGTTGTGATGAATTTCAATATAACCGGTTTATAAGGGGTTAGATTATAGTTGGGGTAATTTAAAGATTTATTTATTGAGTCTTAATCTTAATGATCTTTAATTTACTGGCCATTAATTAAATTGATTAGGTAAACTTAAAATGAACTAGACATAGAGATTTTAAGTTTAAGACCTTAGACTCAATAGCCCACGATCTTCCTTGAGGATAGATAACCCTTTTAATATATTTCCTTACAGGATAGGAATATACCTGTCGGGCGGGGGTAGCCATAATTGGAACTTAATCTTAATGAATCTAGGTAATTTGGTTGACATAGACATATGGTTCAATTGGATTATACTAGGTATTTGAAATTGACCATCGGAAGAGGCTTTTACATAAATTAGTGTTCCAGGTTAATAAATCAATATATTACCCAACTTTAAGATAACCACTTCATCTTTTAAATAATATTGGAATTAATCACAACCCTGGATAGTTTTTATAAATTTGGATTTTTCTCAACCTACTTTTAAGCAATTTTATTTACTTGTTTTAAATTTAGAATCATCGTCATTTCAAATCAATCAATCAAACAACCTGTTAAATACTGGTAATCAGTTGGCCCCATAAATTAATAACAAAAAGGTTTTAAGTCCTCGTGGGATCGATATTTTTATAATACTTGAACGATACGTGCACTTGCGTTATACGTGTGTGTTTACGCCGGTCACCTTTAAGGTAGCATTTCTCCTCATGGTGGTCCTAATACTCACTAATGGGTAGCTTCACGCTTATCGGTTATAGGTGGTTCAATTCTTATCTTTAGAGACTTTTCTTTCATTTTCAACCATACCACACATCATAACACAAGCAATTCAGGATAGATATCTAAGCAAACGGTCATTCATCGACCCGCAATTTCTTCAACTAGTCACTTTGCCAACTACTCAGGTTTTCACCGCTAAGAACCTATAGTGAAGTGCTTACGAGTCTAGCATAGATCAATAATTCAAAGCATCAGATAAAAGCACATCAAGAGTTTATCGTTTCTAAGATTTCATCCTAAACCAAACGATTTCATCATCGGACTTATGCCTAACTATTAATGACTAAACAACCTTTTTTTTTTTTTCTTTTTTTTTCTTTTTTTTTTCTTTTTCTTTTTTTGAAGGCCCCCCCAATGGTCTTTCTATCCTTGCCGTAAGGTTTTCTGTTCCTCGGTTTCCTTTCCCCGATATTCAGGTTTTCTCAACTCTTCTTGACAAGTCTTCATTTATCCCTAACCCAACGGATATCTATGATGGCTCTTAAGATACGGGGCTTAACATGATGCATGTATGCATGAGATGCATGAGATGAATGAGATGCGCGTGATGTATAAGATATAACATGCATGTGGTTATCAAAAGCATAGGGGGTGGCTCCTATAGGTCCTACAACTATGGTTCATATGTGGGTTTTCGGGAGTACAGACAAAGGCTCTCATTGACGAAGGATTGCCCACGACTAGGACTCCCCACTCAAGGGTTCGAGCGACCAAGTGAGCGCACCTTTTTATACCTTACGGTACGTGCCAACGAGTTATGGTGTGTGACGGATTGTCGAATGGATTTCCCATTGTAGATTCCCTAGAGGGAGGGTGGAGGGAGGCTCTCTTAAGTACCCAAGCCCCTTAGGCTCTTATCGCTTGGTGTTAGGAATAAACAACGAGTCTTCCAAACTAGTCTGTCACAACGAGCTACAAATAATGATTATCTCGGTGTCTTCATAGCTTTTCCTTATGAAAAAGGTAGTGAGTGAAGGAAGACATTGAACCATTACCTAGCCTTAACAATGCCTTTGATTACACCCCTTTCAACTCACTATAGAAATTATTAACTTATGCACAAATTATACTTATCACAAGACATGATTTCGAGGCCGATTCTCTATCCCAGTGGAGTCGCCAAACTGTAGGACACAGAACTTGACGACGCTGTTCTAGACTCACGGCCTAGTTGGGAGTATGAAATAACATGGAGTCGCCACCCGGTGTGAACCGGGACAAAGATTTAAGGCTGCACTCACCCCTCGCAAGGGAAGACCTCAAACCGTTGGGTTCGGAATGGTCCCTTACTTATGTCACTTGTGATGATATGATTTGTGCAATAAACTAACTGAATCTACTCAACATTCATGCTCAAGGGTAATCTACTCCTAAGTATGTATGCATAATAATAACAATGAGAACCTATATCTAAGTTCGCATACTTCAAAGTAAGTTGCCATAGCGGCAAACACGTAATAACATACAATCATCACACAAGCATGCTCAATTATCTAATGTAGAAAATAAATAAGAATCTAAGCATAAATATAAATTAAATCCCTAATGTGAAAACAACCTAATCATGCATAAAGAAATAACTTTCTATCGACTAAATCATGCTTAAGATAAATAACATGCTAACAACCTAATCATGCTTTAATAACCAATAAATAACCTACGAACTACAACATGCTCAAACACAAGTTTCGATGAGATGAAATACGTGTCTCTTAAGTGGTACGTGGCGTTGTATCCCGAGTGCAAACCGCACTACCGTCCATTGAATTTGGCTACGGAATTTACGTCTGGGTTTCCATCCTATATACCATAAAATGGAACACATATTCCGCTCATCGAACAATCACATCATGCCTCAAATGACTCTCATGCGATAATATTTCTAAAATAAATTAAAAAACGAAAGATAATAAATAAAAGGGTGCCCTCAGGTATAACCTCTTTTGTCGTCTCAATAAAGGGCGTTACACGTCCGTTGGAAGGGTGAATGATCCGCAACTATTTTGGTTCACCAACTCAACGTCTTTCCTCGTTTTTTCGTTGTTCGGGCTGCTGTTTTTACTCCGTTTCGCTGTTGTTTTACTGCTGCTTTTTAGGCTACTGTTTTGGTTATTTAGGGGAATGTTTTGGGTGATTTTGAAGGTGAATTGGCTTACGGTTTTAAGGGGTTTTAGGGGGGACTGTTTTGGGACGACTTCAGAGTTATTTATTCACTATTTTGGCTGTGTGTAGGGGTTGTTTCTGTGTGGTTTTAAGGTGGTTTTCGGGATTGTTTTGGGCTGACTTCAGGCAGTGTTTTAGGCCTGAAATATGGGCTGTTGTGGGGTTGTTATTTGCGTGAGTTTGAGGCAGTTTGTGGAGGCTGATGAAGGCTATGTGAGTGGGCTGTGAGTTGACCGAGAGGAGTGTGGCAGTCTGTGTTGTTCACTACTTGTTGATGATGAAGGGCAGTGTGCTGAGTGAGGGGCGCTTGTAGCTTGGGTGTATGGCGTGAGGTCGAGGCTAATGGCGTGTTAAGTGGAGTTGAAGGGCAGATTAGGGTGCGATGTGTGTATGGTGCGTGAAGGGGGTGCTGAACGAGAAGGGTTTGATGGATGATTCGTGGTCTTTGGTTTGTGAGATTAGAGAGAGAAGGATGGCTGGTGGCGTGGTTAATATATGTTTGTTAAAGGGCTGATGTTCTTGTGTCGGTTTGGCAATGAAGGTGGAAGAGAGAAAGGTTGATGCGTGAAGAATGTGAAGGTTGGTGAGGGCTTTGAAGGGGCTGTGTTGGCTGTGTCGTGAGGTGAAGTATGTAGCGTGAAAATGGGCAATTGCGTGAAGGCTTGTGAGGGGCTGTTGAAGGTGCAACGTGAGTGTGGTCTGTGATTGCCCAGTGTGGTTCGAGGCGTGAGGAAATGAGTTATCTTGTCTGAAAAGAAGGGAGGCGTGAAGTTGTTTTTAGGGTTTTTCTGCGTGAGGTGTCTGAGGGAGAAGGAAGGGCGTGAACCGTTAGAGAGAGAGGGAAGATGTCTAGGATTTGTTGTTGTTTATATAGTGAGAGGGTAGGGTTAGGGTTTCTGCATGGGTTTATTAGGAAACAAAATCAATTAATTTATATTTGTATTTAGTTTGATTATAATTTAATTTAATTTAATTATTTAAGGCAATGAATTATTTAATTTTGGTGAGTGATTTATTTTAATTTTGGAATTTATTTTGATTTGATTAATTAATTTAATTTAACTTAAATTTAATTTAATTTGTGAATGTGATTTAATTTAATTTAATTTAAGTTTAATTTAATTTGTTTTAATTTGTGACATGTATTTTAAATGTTTTAATTATTTAATTTGTGAGATGTGATTTAATGGGTTTGGTGTGTTTTAAATTAGAGGTCCAACAAGCGAACCCGAACCGAAACAAGCGAGTTAAATCCGACCAAAATATTAATTCCCAACTTTACCCTTCCAACGTCCGTTTCTCGCGGCTTTCACAACTAAAGAGATAGTGTCTCCATACGAGACTCATCATCGGGCTGATATGCAAAAATGCAATGTGTACAAGAACGATTAATTTGGAATTAATCGATAAAATAATATATTCGATATATTATAAGAAATTAGATTTCGACGCGGAATTAAAATTAGATTTTAATTCGGGCGAACGAGTTAATTTAGAATTAATTCGCTAGAGACGTGAATAGTAATTTTGCTAGGCATAATTATTTAATTAAATTTGATTTAATTACGTCGTAACGAAAAATTCATTAATTCAGAATTAACGAACCCGAGCCCGGAATGTGTTTGCGAGGTCACTCCGATTTTGAATCAAGTGCGGCCACAAATCACATTGCAAGTCACTCACATGTCACATCCACTTTTGGTGATGTGTGTCATGTCATTTTTTGGTGATGGAGGTGGTGGGGAGTAATTAATGTTTTTGCCTCCAAATTGCTTTTTGAAAGCATATACCAAAAAAGGGTTTTGACTTTGAAAAGAAATTGGTAATTGTTTTAGAAACAATACACAACTCTCTCCATCTCTCTCCATCATTCACGCCTCTCTCCCTCTTTTGCAAAGGCTTGGCCGAATCTAGCAAAGGAAGAAGAAGAAAAATTGTGGCAATTTTTCAAGAGTGCTAGCACACCAAATGAGTCTTACAAAGGTGATAGGGAAATCCATTCATGAGCATGGAATCATCATTCACAAAGCTTGGAGCTTGGAGCTTGGAGCACACAAATGGGACCTTGGCCGAAACTTGGAGCATAAAAGAGGAGCTTGGCTGAGAGCTTCAATGGAGCAAGGACAATTTGTGTTCATCGCATCGCAAATCCGATCAAAGTGAGTATTTCCGCAACTTTACTTTGTTGTATTCGTACTTTTCATTCACTTAATTGATCTTGGTTTGACCTAGAAAACCCAACAATGGTATCAAGAGCCATGATTAAGCATGAAATTGATTTAGGGTAAGATTTGGGTAAAATTGATTTGAGCATGATTTGATGAAATTGTTTGATTGAGTATGCTTAAATGATGATAACTTAGAGTTATGCATGATCAATTTAATGAAAATTGAATTGGATTAATTTTCCCCAAAAATTAGGCTTGGCCGAATGCATGTGGTACCCTAATGTCATGGTAATTTTTGTTCTTTTGATCATTGGATGAGTTGAAAGACTTGGGAAATGTTGATTTGAGATTCAATTGGATTGAAATCGGAATTGGACATTAAATCCCCAAATTGTCGTGAGCTATAAGCATGGAAATGTTGGACAAAATGACCCATAGCGTCACTATTTGCTCAGATCATTGTGTTGTTGTAGCAAATTAACTATGTGACAAGGAAATTGCACTCTCATCATTTGTGATTAGATCTCCAACCATATATATTTTTAAAACAACATAAAATATTAGTCCAACTAATACTTTTGATTAATGTGACGAGTGATATATATTTGAGCGCGTATGGCGAGTAATTGAACGAATGTTGCAAATTCAATACTTGCCTCCCACTATTTTTCGTCGAGCCTCTAACCCTCTGTCGAGTACTCGGGAAACCGTGTTTCCTAGTGGGCTAGGATCCCGTTAAATATCACACAATCTTGACTTTGGCCAACAAATTGTATGATAATTAACTAGGTAGATCTCGAAGATCAATTGGATCTCATCCAACTCCTAGATCCAGTAGGTGGACATCCAAGTCCCAAACATATATCTTAAATATGCCTATACATCGAATGTATACCCTAACCTTTTTCCTCTGAATCAACTAGGCCTTGGCTTTGGCACAACAAACCTAGTGATCCCAGTCAAGCGCGGACCCATTGACATGGAAGCTTCGTAATCAATGTCAATGGACAAGAAGTGGTCTTGACTTTGGCCAACAACCCTGCCAATCTCGGATCTTGAGTAAGAATCACTCAATGGAGAAATAAACGCTTGATATTTAACGAGGGTTTTTCGCGTGCAAATTGGCTACCAATTTAATTATCTTTGTTAAGGTATCATCATCATACACCCTTAAACATGCATTCTAAACACATAATAAAGCGAGTATGAAATAAATAATAATGATATGCGGATGGATACTTAACACATTGATCCTAGATCAAATCTCTCCCTTTCTCACTCAAACTAGCACTAGTATTACTTCTACCCGTTACACTACACTTCTAAAGAAACCTCATATACATAGAGGGGAATAGGTGAGAAGAGAATACAAAGAGAATAGAGGTGATAAGGCTGGACACGCAGGTCCAATTTTAATAAATCGAATTTTTTACAACAATTTCTAAAATTGCCCACCCGACTAATATCCATCTGATATACATTATTCATTCAACACAACCACGTATTCACACATATAAGCATGCTATCAATCAATCAATCAAATTAATTAATCTGATAATTAAGTGATCATCCAATGTTCAAACAACGATTTGATTTTGTTCGAGTCAAACTCGTTTTTGCGAATAAGTACTTAAAGTACGAATTCATGAATTAAATTAAACTACATCATTAAATCTAATTTAACATGTATTTAATACTAATTCAATATTGAATTCCAAATTAAATATTACACTTTTATTTAATAAACCTTTTACGATTTAAATTCCAAATTTAATCGTAACGCGTCTCAAAGACCGATTAACGTCCCACGTCAATTCAATTAAAGTCCAATGGGCTTTTAATTGATTTCTTAAGGCGTGGACTTTTGGTCAACTCGGGTCAAACCGATAACCAAAGTCCAATCCGGGATTTACCCCATAAGTCCATAAATCAATCTTGGCCCATTAGGCCCAATTGAACTTTAAAGGTTCATTTGTTGCATTTGGGCTTTATGGTTAAGGTTTTGGGCCCAATTGGATCCAATCCATTTGGCCTAAACCCAACTTGATAAAATCAAGCCCAATAGGCCCAAATACAACATTTAAAGTCCAATTCCAAAATTAGGCCCAATTAATTAAATATCACAAAATCCAATTTTATATTCAATTAAACTAAAGTGTATTACATGATTAATCAACTAAATCAATATTTCTAAAACACCATATTAGTCCAATTAATCATGCTAAATTCATTATTATATGTCCAACACACAAATTGAAAAATCAACCCATTTACATGCTACAAAGCTCTCGGCCAAAAGAGGGATTTTGTGTCCGATTTGGTTTCAATCCAATCGAACCCACAATCGACATCAAATCACCATCCATTTTGATTTCATACACATCCAATGTCATAAAATCAAAAAATACCAAGACATTAAAGGGCATACACATTCGGCCAACACAAGCAATTTGGGGATTTATGTTCAATTCAAAATTCAATCTAATTGACTTCAAATTAACATCATCCAACATCATTACAACCCATCCAATGAATCAAAATGAAAAAATTCCAAATTTCCAACTATGCTTGAAGATTCGGCCAACATGAATAAATTGGGGAAAATTATTCCAAATTAATTTTCTTGAAATTGATCCAATCCAACTTCAATTAAAGATCATTTAAACATGCTCAATTAATCAATTTAACCAAATCATGCTCAAAATCAAAATACCCAATTTTACATTCACATTCGGCCAAGGTCATCAATTTGGGGAAAATAATTCCAAATCATTTTTCAACAAATTGGTCCAACCAAAATGAAATTAAACATGTTATAAGCATACTTAAACAATCAATTTATTCAAAATGCTCAACAAACATTTACCCAAATTTTAAGCCCTAAAATTTCATGCTTGAACCTATAGCTCTTGATGCCATTTGTTGGTTTTATTCTAGGTCCCAAGATCAAACAAGACATGAAATTCATGTGAATACACCAACGAAGATAGCGGAATACTTACATTGGTTGGTTGAGTCGAATCGGCAACAAACAAAGCCCAAAATGCTCACTGTTTTGGCGCCACTGCATGCAGTCCACTGCCTTGCATCTTCTGTTTTTGAGCTGTGAAATGGAGCTCCTAATTTCGTCGGATGGATCCCGGCTCATGGTCGAACATCCCTACCACCTTCGCAAGACTCGTAAGTGTGCTAGCACTTGAATTTTCACCATGAAAACCCACTCTTGCTTCCCTTGAACTCACGGTATTCTGGTTCAAAACCAGTGAAGAAGAACAGTGAGGGCGTGAGGAGAAGAGAAAGAATGAGAGAGATAAAAGTGTTAACTTGTTTTCAAAAAGTGTAAAGCCTTTTTCTTTTTATATTTTCCAAAAATAAAATGATTTATCTTTTTGCTTTAATTCAAAATTAAGCAAAAAGTTGGAGCCAAAAACATAAAGTTTTTCCCTCCAAAAGCTTTTAACACTTTTTGTCAACTTTAAGTCATATCAACTTTAATAAAGTGACATGTCTTTGACGCTTGATGCGACTTGCGTCACCGCACTCGAATTTGAAATACGAATGCGTTCGCAATCACACCCGGGCTCGGGTTCGTTAATTCCAAATTAACGATTTTTCCGTCGCGTCGTAATTAAATGATTACGCCTAGCGAATTCATTATTCACGTCGCTAACGAATTAATTCTAAATTAATTCGTTCGCCCGAATTAAAATCTAATTTTAATTCCGCGTCGAAATCTAATTTTTTTTAATATATCGAATATATTAATTTAATCGATTAATTCCAAATTAATCGTTATCTCTCTCTAGACGATATTTTATCCTAGATAAAATATCTCCGTAATTAATCCTAGATTAATTTTCTCTCTCTTCTATATAATCCCAGATTATTCAAGAGTGCTAGTTGTGCGTCATCGGTGGATTATCGGGAAGCGACCCATGAGATCTCCGGATAAGTTGGCAGTAAATACGGTCGTCGGAGTATCCGAATCACGTACGTACCAAGTACTACGTTCTACCGATTTACGAGACAAGGTCGACTCCTAGCAAAGCACCAAGTCTTCCCAATTCTCCGGAAATATCCATTTAAGAATATCAAAGATCTGTTATCAAGCGTAGTATACTAATGTATTGTGCATATCGGCCCAGTATCAGATAGTCACGTGCTAGGGCTGGGGCTGGATAAGTGTCTACCCCGTCCGAAGCACATATCGGATGTCTGGTAACATAGTCTCTATAATCGGATAGTTATGACCTGGTCGCAATATCCCGATTGGTTGCGCAACACTCAAGAGCACTAGTACCGTATCCTGCGTGACATCATCTCCACTATAACTGAAGTGACACTTCCATCTCGACATCACACCCAATACACTACGACTCTCTGATAAACCCAGAAGTGGTGTACACAGAACCGGTTAAAGCCTGTACCATCAAGACCAAAGTCTATCGATTATCGTAAGTATTAGCAATGTAAGTCTCAGGTTAAGACTATACACACCTACCTTGATTTCGGCCTCCCATAGACACATAGTCATAATACCAATGGGATTCCGAGGGGTCTATCCAGAGCGAAGCTGTTTCCCGTACCATCGGTGAAACACGACCTCCTATCGCACTTGCATAAGTATCCAATACTTATATATATATGAGAACTATGTCGTTGTGCCCTCACAACGCACACAAGTGCAATACTAGCCTATTCCGCATTATCGATGTCCAGTCTCGATAATACTACAGCTAGGGATATTTAATGATTAATCATTCGGGGACTGATACTGTCTCATATCATTCTCAGTCCAGGAACTAATCATAGGGACCTCTCTTCATTTATATATATATTTATGGTGATCTAATCACAAATGATGAGAGTGCAATTTCCTTGTCACATAGTTAATTTGCTACAACAACACAATGATATGTGCAAATAGTGACGCTATGGGTCATTTTGTCCAACAATCTCCCACTTGGCACATAGCGAGTCACTCAAGTGTCCTACACCCGAACTATGTACGGTTCGCTCAAATTGCTGAGGAAAGATTTTCGTCAGCGGATTTGCTTGATTATCGTCTGACGCGATTTATATGATCATCACATCGCCATGATGTATGATCTGAATGAATCAGATGATATAGAAGTATATATCTGGATCGTCGATGAGACCTTTAATTCCTTAGCCTGTGCTGACGCCTAGCTCAGCTGCTAAAAGAACTATATCTAATCTAATTAGATTTATTTTCAATCCAAATGGCTTCCATTGCTGCCTCAGCTGCAGCAATAATCCGTATTTGTTGTTTATTCGGCAACAGTTATCTTGCTCGGAATATTTCCAGCTCACTGTCCCGTTATTCAAACTTTATAGTACCTCAGTATTTAATTGTTTAGAAACTTGCAGCGGTGATCCCAGTCACTTCAAGTTCTCATTCTCCATAGTTTAAGACAGCATCTTTAGTTCTCTAAGATACTAACAGATGTTCTTAATCTTCAATCCAGTGACTATCACTTGGATTGATCTGATCGTGACTCCATATGCTCGAAGCGTATGAGACACCCTATCAAGTACATTTTAAATGTACAATTTCCCAGAGAGTGTTAACAACTCCAAATCTATCCTAGTAGATCTTTATTCCTTGAATAAAGGTTGTTACTCCCCAGAATTCTACGGAGAATTTCTATTGAAAGAATATCTATGAAAGCCAAGCTTTCACCAATTACTTTATGGGAATATCATTGTCAGTGCCCTCTCCCACTAACCTCCTTATATACACAAGAATTATTTCGTTTTGAGTCAAATCACAAACCATTATGATTATTTCAAAACGACAGTTCTAAGAACCTTACGCTTGCATTAATCCAAACATGGATCGAATAACCCGCAAACCTCGTTTGTTGGTTATACAAAATCGTCAGGATGTTGTAAACATCCTCCAAAAGGTTTCCTTTTCAGGAAAGCGATTTTGATCTACAACTGACACATTTCTTAAATGAAATACGCAGTTATCAACAAGCATCTTCAAAATGAATTTACCATGGCAACAGGTAAAAGGTTGAACCGTTATTAACAGAATGTTGATAACGATACCTTTCCGTCAAAAGCCCAGCTTTGTACGTTGGTATGTTGCCATCCATGTATGTCTTCCTTGAAGACGTTTAATGTACCAATAGGCACAATGCCTTGTGGTACAACAACTAGTATCCAAAATAGTTGTTATACATGGAATCCATTTCGGATTCATGGCACTTTGCCATAATAGGGAGTCGATACCTCGTATCACTTCCTCAAAACGTAGTCGGATGGTACATCTCCATAAGATTGACATCTTTATGAGGTGAGATCAGAAACCCATACCCTAGGTTGTTTTCTGACTCTATCCGATCTACTAGTTTCTTGTGTATTTGAAGATTATTGGTATAGATTCATCATAGATGAACTATTTATGTTCCATTAAGGACTTCGTGCATTGAACAGTATTACTCTGATTTTCATCGAGTATCACTATCCTCCCACTGACCACTGCATATCGGTATTCCTCTCAGGAAAACCGTATGGTGAGCAACAATCATATTGTTCTCTTGTGAGATTTATAAGTACTATACTTATGGTTTCCTTCAGGATAACCTATATTGGCACTTATCCAATTTGGGTTCTAGTTTGGTATCATCCAAACGTTATGCCTGGCATACCCAAATTATTAGGAGTGAGAAACCCCGTTTCTTTCCTGTTCATATCCTATATGATATCTGTCAAACATATTTATATGGAACCTTATTCTAAATAAGTTTTGCACTGTTAATACATATCCTATTGAAGGAAACAGTAGCTCAGAGCGACTCGTGATAAACCTTATCATGTCCAACAAAATTCGGTTTTAGTTCGGACACACCGTCTAACTGACGTGTCTCGGGTGGAGTCCTTATTTGAAAGAATACCGTACTCTTTCATGTACGTATGAAACTTACTGCTTAAGTATTTTCCATTACGGTCTTACCGAGGCGGAATAATACTATAGCCGATCTGTTTATTTACTTCGTGTCGAAACTTTAAAGTTTCCGATTTGTGTTCTTCAAAAGAAACACATAACCATAACGTGATGCCACATCCGTTAAGGTCACGAAATATTCATGTTCACATCTAGCCTAGCTAGATATGGGCCCACTAACTTCACCATGAATAGGGCTAACAGATCGGTGGCCTTTATACTATTACCA
The DNA here is from genome assembly GCA_019454045.1 of Zanthoxylum bungeanum. Taxonomy (NCBI): domain Eukaryota; kingdom Viridiplantae; phylum Streptophyta; class Magnoliopsida; order Sapindales; family Rutaceae; genus Zanthoxylum; species Zanthoxylum bungeanum. The sequence goes on along the minus strand of SKCR01045736.1, from coordinate 38,881 downwards.
AGTAAATAGTATTTTCGGTACTTTACCTTATAAACTAGATTCGCAGACCTTATTTGAGTAATCAAATCAGTCCTAGTACCCACTCTTCAAAAGTGTGGATATACGAGTCTGGTTTAATTGTGTCCTAGACAACAGTGCCACAAATAAGTCTCTATTGATCAAATCAATATGAGCTATTTATTTGTCATTTTATATGTTTGAGATTTTCATTATATTCAAAATATAAATTCTGTTATTTTACATCTAATGTATTTATCTCAGTATCATCTTTATATAATAAAACACTTTAGTGTTCTAGAATATAAAGGTTTTATCCGGAATGGATTAAACACTGATAGAGAGATAATGTCTCTAGTCAAACTAGTTACATTATAACAGTTCCCAATTTAAGTACATACCCAAAAGGGTAGTTCCTAAACTTAGGTATCTACGGTCGAAACAGCGACTTTCGTCCCGTTTCCGATTTGCAGAGAATTCTCGGCTTGAAGTCAGTATCAAGCTCATAGCGGATTCTGAACATCAATACATATATTTTATGTACCACACTAAGTATTTAAAATCCAATTTTAATACTAGTAGTGAACATAACTTTGACAAATATTTTAAAGTTAGAGTCTCGCCCTTTCTTTAATTCCTTCGTGTCTTCCATATCCAAATGGTAGTCACTTTGGGATATGTCAATTATCCTTTCAATATTTCACAAACCTTTGGCCAAGCCTTGGGTTCGAAATATCGAAACGATGTGCACCTTGTGCTACATGCCCAATTGTAAACTTTTGACTTTTCACCTCTAGAATAGTCAATTAATTCTCCAAGAATTATTAATTGCAATTTAATACTTTTAAATCTAAAATAGATTTATGATAAGTATATTAATTAAGCACTAAAGTCATCATCACATAAATCTTCCAAGATTTTATGCTCAACTTATTTGCTTAATTATGGGTCTAGTCATAATAAGTTATTTTATCAAATAAATTAACCTATTGTTAATTCCCAATTGAAAATTAAATCATTTAAAACATTTAATCCAAAGATTATATATTCTAAATATTTAACTTTTAAATTCTTTCTTGATTTTAATAGTCCAACTATTAATCAATTTTAATAAGGTACTATTATTATAATGATTACAATAATCAAATTATTTAATCAACTATAATTTTAATATTGATTACTATAATCTAATTATAAAATCAACTATCATTTTAATTCAATTATATTGATTACTACAATCCAATTATAAAATCAACTATATATTGAATAAGTTTGTATATAGTCCAACCATATATATTTTTAAAACTTCTAGGTCCCAAGATCAAACAGAAATGAGATGATTTTTTGATTCAATAATGTTGGACATGTGTTGATGAAAGATTAACATGATTAATTAGTGTAATTGGTATTTTGGAAATGTTAATTTGACTAATTAATTATGGCTAATGCACTTTAGTTAATTAAATTGGGAAATTTGGAAATTTGGAATTTAATTAGTTGAGCTAAATTTGGAATTGGGCTTATAATGTTGTATTTGGGCTTAATGGGCTTGGTTGGGCCAAGTTTGGTTTGGGTTAATTGGTTGGATCCAATTGGGCCCAAAACCATATCCATAAAGTCCAAATATAATATAATGGACCTTTAAAATTTTAATTGGGACTAATGGGCCTAAATTGATTTTTGGCAAAAGGGTGATTCCTTATTGGGCTTTGGTTGCCAAAGTCCATGCCTTATAAATTAATTGAAAGCCCATTGGACTTTAATTAAATTGACATTGGATGTTAATTGCGCTTTGAGACCCGTAAAGATTAAAATTAGAATCTAAGTCGTAAAGGCATATTAATAAAGTGTAATTATTTATTTTGGAATTAAATATAGAATTAGTATTGAATGCAAATTAAATTGGATTTAATATTGTAGTTTAATATAATTCAAGAATTCGTACTTTGAGTACTTATTCTTAAAACGAGTTTGACTCGCGCAAATCAAATCGTTGTTTGAACATTGGATGGTCATTAATTTCAGATTAATTAATTGGATTATATTGATTGATAACATGCTTTGTGTGAATACATGGATGTGATGTATGGATAATGTATATCAGATGGATATTAGATGGGTGAGGGAAATTTGGAAATTGTTGTAATAAATTTAGAATTTATTAAATTGGACCTGCGTGTCCAGCCTATTACCTCTTGACTCTTTGTATTTCTCTTCTCACATATTCCCCTCAATGTAAATGAGGTTTGTTTATAAGTGTTATGTAATTGGGTAGAAGTAAGATTTGTGCTAGCGGAGAGAGGAAAGAGAGATATTTGTTCTAGGAAAAAGTTGTTTTAAATATCCATCCGCATATCATTATTAATTTATTTACCGCACCTTATTATTCTTTTAGAATGCATGCTTAAGGGTGTATGATGAGACCTAAGCAAAGATAATTAATTGGTTGCCAATTACGCGAAAACCCTCAATAAATATTAAGCGTTTTTCCTTCCATTCAATGATTCATTCTCAAGATCCAAGATTGGCACTGGTTTGTTGGCCAAAGTCAAGACCTTTGTCCATCGCGGATGTGTTTGAATCATGAAGGCTTTGTTCCATATCGCATGTCTTGTCCAAGTTGTGATTTGTTGGCTAAAGTCAAGATCACTTCTTGTCCATCGACATCGATTACGAAGCTTTCCAAGGTCAACGGGTCCCGCTTAACTGGAATCATTAAGTTTGTTGTGCCAAAGCCAATGTTTAGTTGATTCAGAGGAAAAAGGTTAGGAAATATATTGGATATATTGGCATATATTGGATATACGTTTCGGACTTGGATACCTACTGGATCTAGGAATTGTATGGGATCCAATTGATCTTAGAGATCTACCTAGTTAAATATCATACAGCTTGTTGGCCAAAGTCAAGGTTGTGTGTTATTTAACGAGATCCTAGCCCACTAGGAAACAAGGTTTCCCGAGTACTCAACAGAGGGTTAGAGGCTCGCCGAAAAATAGTGGGAGGCAAGTATTAAATTTTCAATTTAGTTTAGATACTTGCCAATACGCGCTCATTTCATTTTTCGTCATTAATTAAATATATATTAGTTGGACTAATATGTAATCGTTGTTTTAATTAAACAGTTGGACTGTATTCAAACTACTTCAAATTATAGTTGATTATATAATTGGATTATAGTAATCAATATATTTGAATTTAACCAATTAAATTATAGTTGATTATATAGTTAGACTATAGTAATCATTATATTCAATAGTACCTGAAATCGTTGATTGGATATTGGACTATAGCAATCAAGATAACTGAAAGATTAATGTTTAAAACATAATTCTGGGTTATAATGTCTTTAAACGGCTTTAATTTTCAGATTGGGAATAATACCTCAGGATAGTCCTGGGAACTGAGAAGTTACTCTATTTGATTGAGAAACCTCTTGGGCCTAAGCCCGGAGTTGAGCAAATAGAAGAACATGATATTTGGAATATTCATGTGATGATAACTTTAGTGCTCAATCCTTATGCTAGATGCAATGACTCTTTAATTCCGTCGTCAGACTTAAGGATTAGATCCTTGTACCATGATGATGAAATTAAAGATCTTCATAGATCTATTCTAAGATCTTAGAAGTACAAATTGCATAAGAAGCTCTTTAGCTCGTGTATGTAAAAGGGTACATCTGTCGAGCACTAGGTGTCGTAGATGATTGCTAACATCGATCAGCTAGGTTAGATGGGCATTACCTACGTGGCCGAGACTATCAAAGATTTGATCTTATAGTCTCTACCCGAAAGCTGGAGCAGGTTCATTATGAATCAAGAGTAAACTCTTGGAGAGTTGATGGCTATGCTCAAGGAGGCAGAGCCAGAGCTTCTAAAATGGGCAAAGGCAAAATCATCAAAGTCTTCTGGGAAGACAAAGGAAATATCTCAAGATGTCTGCCTAAACTGTGGCAAACGGGGTCACTGGAAGTGTGACTGCCGTATGGACAAGGCAGACATGAAGGAAGTGAAGACGGGGCAAGGCTCCGACTTCAAGTATGTTTGTCATAAATATGTTTACTACTAGTTTCAAAATTGGATTTTTGATACTAAGTGTTGTACATATATATGTACTGATGTGCGGAATCTGCTGATAAGCAGGATACTGACTTCGGTTGAGATTGATATGTGAATTGGAAACGGGATGAGAGTCGCTGTTTTAACCGTAGAAACCTAAGTTTAGGAACTACCATTTGGGTATGTACCTTAATTAGGAGACTGTTAAAATGTACATAGTTTGACTAGAAACATTATCTATATATCAAAGTTTAACCCGTTGCGGTATACCTTTATATTCTAGAACACTGAAGTGTTTCATTTTATAAAGATTATATTGAGATATGCACATTAGATGTGAATAACAGTATTTATATTTTGAATATAAATGAATCTCAAACGTATGACATGACAAACAAATAGTTCAAACTGATTTAATCAGATAAGACTTATTTGTGGCATTGTTGTCTGGGACACATTAACAAGACTCGTATATCCACACTTTCGAAGAACTAGGACATATTTGATCCTATTCAAATGATGTCTACGAATCTAGTCAATTAGGCAGAGTGCCTAAAACACCTTTTACTTGGTAAAAGTGCAAGTGCCATCGATCTGTTAGCCCTCGTTCATAGTGATGGAACTGGGCCCATGTTTAGATAGGCTAGAGATGGATATGAATGCTTTGTAACCTTTACGGATGTGGCATCGCTTATGGTTATGTGTTTCTTTTGAAACACGAATCAGAAACTTTTGATAAATTCAAAGAGTTTCGACACGAAGTAGACAGACAGATCGGCTAAAGTATTAAACCGTCACGGTTAGATCGTGATGGAAAATACTTAAGCAATAAGTTTCTCAATTACTTGAAGGAGTATAGTATTCTTTCATAGTAGACTCCTCCCGGAACACCTCAATTTGACGGTGTGTCCGAACTGAGAAATCAAATTTTGTTGGACATGATGAGGTTAATTATGAGTCGCTCTGAGCTACCATTTTTCCTTCTAGGGATACGCATTTAACAGTGCAATATTTATTTTGAATAAGGTTCCATAAAAATCTGTTTGACAGACTTCATATTAGATATGAACAGGAAAGAAACCAGGTTTTCTTATTCCTGAAGATTTGGGTATGCTATGCATATGTTTGGATGATACCAAACTAGAACCCAAATCGGATAAGTGTATAATTTGTAGGTTATCCTAGGGTAACCAAAGTATAGTACTTATACAACTCACAAGAGAATAATGTAATTGTTGCTCGCCATGCGATTTTCCTAAGAGGAATACCTATATGTAGTGGTAAGTGGAGGAAAGTAAAACTCGATGAAAATCGGAGTAATACTGTTCTAGGCACTGATTCCTTAATGGAACACAAACAGTTCATCAAGGATGAAACTGTACCACAATCTTCGAATACACAAGAACCGCGTAAGTCGAAGAGAGTTAGAAAACAACCTGGGAGGTATGGGTTTCTGATCTCACCTCATTAAGAGGTCAATCTTATTGAGGAAGACAAACCGACTACGTAAGAGAAAGTGATACAAGGTACCGACTCCATATTATGGAAAATTGCCATGATGTCCAAAATGGATTCCATGTATACCAACTAAGGGTGGACACTGGTTGATGTACCGGAAGGCATTGTGCCTATTGGTACAATATAAGTCTTCAAGGAAGACAAACATTGATGGCAACATACCAACGTATAAAGCTAGGCTTGTAGTGAAAAAGTATCGTTATCAATATTGTGTCGATTATGATGAAACCTTTTAACCATTGCCATGATTAAATCCATTTGAATAATGCTTGCTTATGCTGCATGTTTCATTTATGAAATATGGCAGCTGAACATCAAAATCGCTTTCCTTAAACGGAAACCTTTTGGAGGATGTTTACAACATCCTGACGGTTTTTTCGTACCAAAATAAGCAAACAAGGTTTGCAAGTCAAATCGATTCATTTATGGATTGAAACAAGCATTACGTTATTGGAACTAGCGTTTTGATGTAATCATAATGGTATATGATTTAATTCAAAATGAAAATAATCCTTGTGTATATAAGGAATTTAGTGAGAGCGCACTGATAGTGATTGTCCTAAATAATGATGATATATCATTTCTTGGAAATGATATTCCCATAATACAATCGGTGAAAGCTTGGCTTTCATGAAAATTCTCTGTAGAATACTTGGGAGAGACAACCTTTATTCTAGGAATAAAGATCTACTGGGATAGATCTAAAAGTTGTTGACACTCTCCGAGAACTCGTACATTGAAATAAATGTAAGCGACCTGGTGTCTCATATGCTTTGAGCATATGGAGTCACAATCAGGCCAATCCAAGTGATGGTCACTGGATTGATGTTAAGAACATTCTTAAGTATCTTAGATGAACTAAGGATGCTTTCTTATACTATAGAGTAGGAGAACTTGAAGTGACTGGGTTCACTGCTGCAAGTTTCATAACCGATAAAAATGACTATCAGTCGTAATAAAGGTACTATATAGTTTGAACAACGGAACAATTAGCTGGAAATCTTCCAAGCAAGATACTGTTGCCGAATAAACAACAAAAGCGGAATATTGCTGCAGCTGAGGTAACAATAGAAGCACTTTGGATCTTAATAATCCTAATTGGATTAGGAGTAGTTCTGTTAGCAGCTGAGCTAGGCTACAACACATGCTAAAGAATTAATGGTCTCATCAACGCTCCAAGAATATACTTCAACTGTTCATCTGATTCGTTCGGATCATACATCGTGGCGATATGATCATTGAATAAATCACATCAGATGATAATTTTGCAAATCCGCTAACGAAAGCAGTTTCTCAGCAGAAGTTTGAGCGAACCGTACATAGTTCAAGTGTAGGACACTTAAGTGATTGGCTATAGGCCAAGTGGGAGATTGTTGGACAATTATGACCCATAACATCACTATTTGTACATAACATTGTGTTATTGTACAAATTAACTATGTGACAAAGGAAATTGCTCTTTTATCATTTGTAATTAGATTACCGGGATATATAAATGATAAAAGTCCATATGATTAGTTCCAGATTAATAAGATATGAGACAGTATCAATCCATGAAGGTTTAATCATTAAAACATCCCTCGTCGGAGTATTATCGAGATTGGACATCGATAATGCGGAATAGACTAGTATTGCACTTGTGCGCGTTGTGGGAGTATAACGGCATAGTTCTTATATATTTGGGTATTGGATACTCATGCAAATGTAATAGGAGGTTGTGTTTACCGATGGTATAGAAACAGCTTCGCTCTGGATAGACCCCTCGAAATTCCATTGGTAGTATGACTATGTGTCTATGGAAGTCCGAATCAGGGTAGGTGTATTTGGTCTTAACCTGAGACTTGCACCGCTAATACTTGCGACAATCAATATACTTTGGTTTTGGTCTTCCAGGGCTTTAACAAGTTATGTGTACGCCTCTTCTGGGTATATTGAGAATCGTAGTGTATTGGGTGTGATGTCAAGATGGAAGTATCACTTCAGTCATATGGAGATGATGGTCACGTAGGATACGTAACTAGTACTCTTATATGCTGTAGCTATCAGGATAATATGACTAGGTCATGCTTATCCGATTATAGAGACTAGTTACCAGAGATCCGATATGTGCTTCATAAGGGGTAGACACAATTCCAGCCTCAGGCCTAGCACGTGACATCCGATAATGGATCGAAATACGCAATACTACTTATACTACGCCTGATATAGATTACATATTCCTTTAAGAATATTTCTGGAGAATTGGGTAGGCACGGTGCATTGCTAGAAGCCAACCATGTCTTGTAAATCGGTAAAAACATAGTACTAGGCACGTACGTGTTCGGATAGTCCGACGACCGGATTTTTTTTTTGGATAAGGTAAGTATTATAACCAAAAGAAAAACTATACAAAAGCAAAGGGGCATCCCCCAGGATCTAGAGAGGACAGGCCCTCCTAGAAGAAAGCCAAACGGCTACAAGAGATCAACTAAAGATGTCATCGGGCAGGTGCCACGAAAGGTGAAGCCATTTATTGTCATAAGATGGATTCACCTTACGTAAAGAACTAACACGATTCCGAACATCAAAAACAATATCATATAGAAGAACAGAAACTGGCCTAAGAGGCATATCATGAGTGCGAGCATTCCTCTCCCTCCATATATGGTAAACTGACGCTGCAAATGACAGACGAACCAGAAGATGATATAAAGAGGCACCGGAAAACTGACAAAGCCACTCAACAGTTTGGCGCCAATCTCGACAGCTCCTATCTAAACCACACATGGCTAGCACAGACGACCAAACCCTCGATGAAAAGAGGCATTGAAAGAAAAGATGATCGATGTCCTCACTCGAACAACCACACAAAATACACCGCGAGCATGAGGATATACCAAATTTCATCAGACTGTCCTGAGTACAAAGGCCTCCCTGAATAATCATCCAAAGAAGAAAAGAATGGCGGGGAATAGATTTTAATTCGGCCGAACGAGTTAATTTATAATTAATTCGTTAGAAACGTGAATATTAATTTTGCTAGGTATAATTATTTAATTAAATTTGATTTAATTACGTCGCAACGGAAAATTTGTTAATTCGGAATTAACGAACCCGAGCCCGGAATATGTTTGCGAGGCCACTCCGATTTTGAATCAAGTGCAGCCACAAATCACATCGCAAGTCACTCACATGTCACATCCACTTTTTGTGATGTGTGTCATGTCACATTTTTGGTGATGGAGGTGGTTCAAGAGTAATTAAGCTAGCACACTAAAGGAGTCTTACAAAGGTGATAGGGAAACCCATTCATGAGCATGGAATCATCATTCACAAAGCTTGGAGCTTAGAGCATACAAATGGGACCTTGGCCGAAACTTGGAGAACAAAAGAGGAGCTTGGCCGAGAGCTTCAATGGAGCAAGGAAAATTTTTGTGTTCATCGCAACACAAATCCGATCAAAGTGAGTATTTCCGCAACTTTACTTTGTTGTATTCACACTTTTCTTTCACTTAATTGATCTTGGTTTGACCTAGAAAACCCAACACCTCACGCACAAAGCCCCCTCCATCCAGTAACCTCATGTACAAAGCCACCTGCCTTCACACTCATTCACGCCAAAATAGTTTGCTCCACGCTATAAAGCCACTCAACGGACACAGCTCACAAGCCCTCTTTCACACCCACACAATGCCACCAGTCCACGTACCAAGCAGCCTCACTCAGGCCACATATCTCTCCAAACCACAGCAGCCCCACAACTTCACATATCAACACGTACCAATCAGTCTTCATCTTTCACGCCTTCAACAAACCACACTGCCACCAATCCCCGTAGCAACACATAGCCCTCACGTACCCCTTTATCACTAACTACCTCACGCTCCAAACAGCCCCTAATTCACCGAACAAACTGCCCTAAACTGCACCTTTAAACTGCCTAGCTTTACAACATAAATACTCCCTTGAAACAGTCCATAATTCGCCCCCAAAATTGCACCAGAAACTACCCCGTAAAACCCGCAAATCGTAAGACAAAATAGTCCCGCTTTACTGCAAAACAGTTAGCCAATACCGCGACCAGAAACAGCCATAAAACGGAGTAAAACCGCAGCCCGAACAACGAAACATCGAAGGAAAACGTTAAACCAGTAAATCAGAGGAGTTGCGGAGCATCAACCCTTCCGACGGTCGAGTAACACACTTGCAAGAGACGAATTAAGAGGTTAGACCTGAGGGCACATTCTTTATTTATTATCTTTTATTTTTATTTATTTTAGTACTTTATTTCATATGAGTATTGTGGATTGGTGCATGATGTGATTTCCGGATGAACGGAATATGTGTTCTCTCTTGCGGTATATCGGATGGAAACCCGGACGTAAATTTCGTAGCCGAATCCGAATTGACGGTATTGCGGTTTGCACTCGAGATACAATGCCATGAACCACTTGAGAGACACACATGTTTCGTCTCATCCAACCTTGTGTTCAAGCATGATTTAGTCTAATATGTTATTTATTTTTTAAGCATGATTTAGTCTAGTATGTTATTTATTTTTTAAGCATGATTATGTATTTTTTATGCATGTTATAGTTATTTCTTTCGCAATAGGAATTTAATTTACGTTTATGTTTAAGATTGGCGTACACAGAACCTGTTAAAGCCCTGGACGACCTCAACCAAAGTATATTGATTGTCGCAAGTATTATCGGTGCAAGTCTCAGGTTAAGACCAAATACACCTACCCTGATTTCGGACTTCCATAAACACATAGTCATACTACCAATGGAATTCCGAGGGGGTCTATCCAGAGCGAAGCTGTTTCCCGTACCATCGGTGAAAAACAACCTCATATTACACTTGCATGAGTATCCTATTCCCAAACATATGAGAACTATGTAGTTGTGCCCTCACAACACGCACAAGTGTAATACTAGTCTTTTACGTATTTATCGATGTCCAATCTCGACAATACTCTGACTATGGATATTTAATGATTTAACCTTCGTGGACTGATACTGTCTCATATCATTCTCAGTTCAGGAACAAATCATATGGACCTCCTATCATTTATATATCTAGGTGATCTTATCACAAATGATAAGAGTGCAATCTTTTTTTCACATAGTTAATTTGTACAACAACACAATGATCTGTACAAATAGTGACTCTATGGGTCATAATTGTCCAACAATCTCCCACTTGGCCTATAGCCAGTCACTCGAGTGTCTACCATCCGAACTATGTACGGTTGGCTTAAATTGCTGAGAAAAGGTTTTCGTCAGTGGATTTTCATGATTATCGTCTGATACGATTTACTCGATCATCACATCGCCACAATGTATGATCCGAACAAATCAGATGAATATCGAAGTATTTATTTGGATTGTTGATGAGACCATTAATTCTTTAGCATGTGCTGAAGCCTAGCTCAGCTGCTAAGAGAACTATATCTAATCTAATTAGATTTTATCTACCCCAGAAGGCTTCTATTGCTGCCTCAGCTGCAGCAATAATCCGAATTTGTTGTTTATTCGATAACAGTATCTTGCTTGGAAGATTTCCAGCTCACAGTACCGTTATTCAAACTGTATAGTACCGTTTTTATCGGTTGGGAAACTTGTGGTAGTTATCCTAGTCACTTCAAGTTTTTCTTCGCCAAAGTTTAAGACAACATCCTTATATCTCTAAGATACTAACATATGTTCTTAATATCAATCCAGTGACTATCACCTGGATTGGCCTGTTTGTTAATCATATGCTCAAAGCGTATGAGATACCAGGTCGCGTATATTTTTCAATGTACGATTTCTCGGAGAGTTTTCGAAAGACAAGTTTTCGCCGATTATTATAGGAATATCATTTCCAAGAAATGACACATTATCATTATCTTATGGGACAACCACTATCAGTGCGCTCCCACTAACCCTCTTATATACACAAGAACCTTTTCATTTTGAATTAAATCATATACTATTATGATTACATCAAAACGATAATTCCTAGAACCAATGTTTGCTTCAATCCAAACATAGATCGATTAACCTGCAAACCTTGTTTGGTAGTTTTAGTACGAAAAATCGACATGATGTTATAAACATCGTCCGAAAGGTTTCCTTTTCAGGAAAGCGATTTTCCCGCAAAGCTGTCATATTTCATAAAATCAAACACGCAGCTTTAGCAAGCATTATCCAAATAGATTTACCGTGGGAACAGGTAAAAGGTCGAATCAAAATCAACACAATGTTGATAACGATACCTTTTCGTTAAAAGCCTAGCTTTACACGTTGGTATGTTGCCATCCATTTATGTCTTCCTTGAAGACTTATAAAGTACCAGTAGGCACAATGTCTTGCGGTACATCAACTAGTATCCAAACTTGTTGACATACATGAAATCCATTTCGGACTCATGGCACTTTGCCATAATAGGGAGTCGGTACCTTGTATCACTTCCTCATACGTAGTCAGTTGGTATACCTCAAAAGATTGACATCTTTACGAGGTGAGATCAGAAACCCATACCCCAGGTTGTTTTCTGAATCTCTCCGACATACGCGGTTCTTGTGTATACGAAGATTAATGGTAATAGTTTCATCATTGATGAACTATTTGTGTTCCATTAGGAATCGGTGCCTGGAATAGTATTACTCCAATTTTTCATCGAGTTTTACTATCCTCCCACTTACCACTGCATATCGGTATTCCTCTCAGGAAAACCGCATGGTGAGCAACAATCCAATTGTTCTCAAGTGAGTTGTATAAGTACAATAGTTTGGTATCCCTATGATATCCTAAAATTTGCACTTATCCAATTTGGGTTTTAGTTTGGTATCATCCAAACATATGCCTAGCATTCCCAAATTTAACAGGAATGTGAAACCCGGTTCCTTTCCCGTTCATATCTAATATGTTATCTGTCAAACAGATTTTAATGGAACCTTATTCTAAATAAGTTCTGCACTGTTTATAGGTATCCGTTGAAGGAAATGGTAGCTCAGAGTGACTCATGATTAACCTAATCATGTCTAACAAAATTCGGTTACTCGGTTCGGACACACCGTCAAATTTATGTGTTCCGGAAGGAGTCCGCTTTTGAAAGAATACTTTACTCTTTCAAGTATTTTAGAAACTTATTGCTTGGGTATTTTTCATTACGGTCTTACCGTGACGAAATAATACTGTAGCCGATCTGTATGTCTATTTCGTGTCGAAACTATAAAAGTTTCCGATTTGTGTTCTTCAAAAGAAACACATAACCATAACGCGATGCCACATACGTATAGGTCACGAGATATTCATATCCACATCTAGCCTAGCTAGACATGGGCCCACTTGCTTCACTATGAACTAGGGCTATCAGATCGGTGGCATTTACACTTTTACCAAGTAAATAGTGTTTTAGGCACTTTGCCCAGTAAACTAGATTCGCAGACTTTATTTGAATGGAATCAAATCAGTCCTAGTACCCACTCTTCAAAAGTGCGGATATACGAGTTTTGTTTGATTGCGTCCCAGACAACAATGTGAAAATTTAGTTTCTACTGATCAAATCAGTTCGAGCTATTTGTTTGTCATGTTATACGTGTGAGATTTATTTATATTCTAAATATAAATTCTGTTGTTCACATCTATTGTGTTTATCTAAATATCATCTTTATATAATAAAACACTTTAGTGTTCGAAAATATAATGGTTCAATCCGCAACGGATTAAACACTGATATAGAGATAATGTTCCTAGTCAAACTAGTTACATTATAACAGTTTCCTAATTTACGTACATACCCAAAGGGCATTTCCTAAACTTAAGTATCTACGGTCAAAACAGCGACTTTCGTCCCGTTTCCGATTCGCAAATTAATCTTTATTGAAGTCAGTATCCTGTTCAAAACAGATTCTAAACATCAATACATATATTTATGTACCACACTAAGTATTTAAATCTAATTTTAATACTAGTAGTGAACATAATTATGACAAACATATTTGAAGTCAGAGCCTTGCTCGTCTTCAATTCCTTCTTGGGATATGTCCTCTTATCTTCCTAGAAGACTATAATGATTTTGTCTTTGCCATTTTTTCACACTTCAGAAGCCTTTGGCCAAGCCTTGGCATTCTGGAATATCGAAGTAAGGTGCGCCTTGCGCTACTTGCCTAATTGCAAAGTTTGACTTTTCTCTTTGAGAATAGTCATTAACCCTCCAAGAGTTTATTATTGCAATATATACTTCTAAAATCTAGGTATAGATTTATGAAGATCCTTCAATTTCAATATCATACTTTAAGAATCTAATCCTTAGTTCTGATAAAGAAATTAAGGAATCTATATGACAAGTATAATGGATTAAGCACTAAAGTTATCATTACATGAATATTCCAAATATCATGTTCCACTTATTTGCTTAACTCTAGGCTTAGGCCTAATATGTTATTTTATCAAATAAAGTAACTTATTATATTTCCAGGACCATCCTGAAATATTATTCCCAATTAGAAAAATTAAGTCATTTAAATACATTTTCCCTAGGATTATGTTTTAAATGCTAATCTTTCATTTTATCTTGATTCTAATAGTCCAACTATTTAATCAACGATTTGTGGTACTATGTATTATATTGATTATTATAGTCCAACTATACAATCAAATATAATTTAAATTAATTAACCTCAATTACATTGATTACTATAATCCAATTATAAAATCAACTGTAAATCGAAATTAATTAATTCAAATATATTGATTACTATAATTCAATTATATAATCAACTATAATACAGTCCAACTGCTTTAATTAAAATAACAATTTAAATATTAGTCCAACTAACATTTAATTGATTTGACGAATGATATTGTTTGAGCGCGTATGGCGAGTAATTGAACGAATATTGCAAATTCAATTCTTGCCTCTCACTATTTTTCGGCGAGCCTGTAACCCTCTGTCGAGTACTCGGGAAACCGTGTTTCCTAGTGGGCTAGGATCCCGTTAAATATCACACAATCTTGACTTTGGCCAACAAATTGTATGATAATTAACTAGGTAGATCTCTAAGATCGATTGGATGCAATCCAATTCCTAGATCCGGTAGGGGAACATCCAAGTCCGAAACATATATCTTATATATGCCAATACATCCAATGTATTACCTAACATTTTTCCTCTGAATCAACTAAGCCTTGGCTTTGGCACAACAAACTTAGTGATCCCAGTCAAGCGCGACCCATTGACTATGGAAAGCTTCGTAATCAATGTCGATGGACAAGAAATGGTCTTGACTTTGGCCAACAAAACACAACTTTTTTTTTTGGATAAGGTAAGTATTATAACCAAAAGAAAACTATACAAAGAGCAAAGGGGCATACCCCAGGCAAACTAGAGAGGACAAGCCCTCCTAGAAGAAAAGCCTATAGGCTACAAGCAAAGATCAACAGAAGATGTCAACGGGCAAGTGCCATGGAAGGTGAAGCCATTTATTGTCATAAGATGGATTCACCTTACGTACAAAGCTAGCACGATTCCGAACATCAAAAACAATATCATAAAGAAGAGTAGAAACAGGCCGAAAAGGCATATCATGAGTGCGAGCATTCCTCTCCCTCCAAATATGGTAGACTGAAGCTGCAAAAGACAGACGAACCAGAAGGTGACGTAAAGAGGCATCAGTGAACTGACATAACCACTCAACAGTCTGTCGCCAATCCCGACGACTCCAATCTAACCCACACAAAGCCAGCACAGACGACCAGACCCTCGAAGAGAAGATGCACTGGAAGAAAAGATGATCAATGTCCTCACTTGAACAACCACAAAGAATACAACGGGAGCAAGCAGAAATACCAAACCTCATCAAACTATCCTGGGTACAAAGGCCTCCCTGAATAGACATCCAAAGTAAGAAGGAATGACGGGGAATAGCCTTCCGGAACCAAACAACTCGAGACCAATGCAACAAGTTTCCCCTAGTACGCATGGCATTCCAAGCACTATCCACAGAAAATCTCCCACTCTTATCATCCTCCCAAACCAGCACGTCCTCCCTCAAACTAGAAGGAGACGGAAGATGGGACTGAGCCAAGTCAACAAGGGCAGCAGACCTAGAAGGGGGCCAACGCCAAGCAGAATCTGAGATAATGGAAGCAACTGTAGCCATCCTATCCAAGCCAGAGTCATAAATCACTCTCTCACCCAACGTGTCCACAATCGGGCCCAAAGGATGCCAAAAATCAAACCACAATAAGTCTTCTCACCATTCCCAATCCTAACTCTCATCCGCCGCCGGGACCAAGAACGGAGCTCCAAGATCTTACGCCAACTCCAAGAGCAATCAGAAGGACATTGGACCTCCCAAAAACTTCTCCCCCTCAACAAATAAGAGTGAACCCAATTCGTCCAAGAAGAGACCTGGCTAGAACAAAGAAACCAAATGTGCTTAACAATAGCCGCTCTATTCCAAGTATCCAAACTCTTAATCCCCAGCCCACCCTCCTTAAGAGGTAAACAAACTCTACTCCAAGCCACTCTCGCCCCAGAAGAGGTGAGTGCACTACCCTTCCAAAGGAAAGAACGCAGAATCGTCTCCACCTTCCTAATAACAGACTTAGGAAGAATAAACAAGGAAGACCAGTAAACTTGAATGGAGAACAAAACCGACTTAATAAGCTGAAGCCGACCCGCATAAGAGAGAAATTTACTACTCCAACTCTTAGCACGTAAAACAATACGATCCACAAGAGAAGCACAATCTGAGGCCCGAAGTTTAGTAGAGATCAAAGGGACACCTAAATACCGCACAGGAAGAACCCCTGCTTGGAACCCCAAAACATGACGCAGTTGGCCCTGGAGAGTAGAAGAGATACCAGAAGAGAAGAAATGACTTTTAGCTGGATTCGGGATCAAACCTGATAAACTACTGAACTGCCCGAGACAATCCTTGATCAATGAAACCGAGGGGGCATCTGCTTTACAAAAAATCATAAGGTCATCCGCAAAGCAGAGATGAGTAAGACGGTAAAGAAAGGGTGAGTACAAAGCTTTCGTGATTCAAACACATCTTCGACACTGATATGGAACAAAGCTTTCGTGATTCAAACACATCTTCGACAGACAAAGGCCTTGACTTTGGCCAACAAACCAATGCCGTCTCGGATCTTGAGTGAGAATCACTCAATGGAAGTAAAGACTCTTAATATTTAGCGAGGGTTATTCGCGTGCAAATTGGCAACCAATTTATTATCTTTATTAAGGTCTCATCATCATACACCCTTAAGCATGCATTCTAAACACATAATAAAGCGCGTATGTATAAAATAATAATGATATGCGGATGAATATCTTATATTGATCCTAGATCAAATCTCTGTCTTTCTCTGTCCCGCTAGCACATGTATCACTTCTACCCGTTACACTACACTTCTAAAGAAACCTCATTTACATTGAGGGGAATAGGTGAGAAGAGAATACAAAGAAATATGAGATAAGGCTGGACTCGCAGGTCTAATTTATAATTCAAATTTATTACAATTTCCAAAATTGCCCCACCCTACTAATATCCATCCGATATACATTATTCATGCATCACAACCATGTATTCACACAAGCATGTTATCAATCAATCAATCAAATTAATTAATCTGATAATTAGTGATCATCCAATGTTCAAACAACGATTTGATTTTGTTCGAGTCAAACTCGTTTTGCGAACACGTACTCAAAGTACGAATTCTTCAAATTAAATTAAATTACATAATTAAATCCAATTTAATACGCATTTAATTCTAATTCACTATTTAATTCCAAATTAAATATTACACTTTATAAAATAAACCTTTACGACTTAAATTCCAAATTTAATCGTTACGGGTCTCTTCGCCCGATTAATATCCAATATTAATTTAATTAAAGTCCAATGGGCTTTTAATTAATTTCTTCAAGGCGTGGACTTTTGGTCAACTCGGGTCTAACCGAATAACCAAAATCCAATCCGGGAGTTACCCCATAAGCCCAAAATCAATTTTGGCCCATTAGGCCCAATTAAACTTTAAAGGTTCATTAGTCGCATTTGGGCCTTTTGGATGCGGTTTTGAGCCTAATTGGATCCAACCAATTTTTCCTAAACCCAACTTTGTTACAACAAAGCTCAACAAGCCCAATAACAACTTTAAAAGCCCAAATCCAATTTAAGGCCCAATTTAATTAAATTACAAAATCCAATTTTTACAATTCAATTAAACTAAAGTGTATAGCATTTTTAATTACCCAAATTAATATTTCCAAAACACCAAATTTGTCCAATTAATCATGCTTATCATCAATGAATCATGTCCAACATAATTTGATCAAAATCAAACCCAATTAACACATGCTAAAGTCTCGGCCAAAGGGGAAAAATATGCCCAAATCAAATTCAATCCAATTGAACCAAATTAAACATAAATTCAACATCCCCAAATGATTTCTAACACATCCAATGTTCAAAAAAATAAAAATTCCAAGACAATTAGGGAGCCTCCATTTTCGGCCAAGCCTAACAAATTGGGGAAAATTAATCCAATTAATCTTTCATCAAATTGATTACATATAACTCTAAGTTATCCTTATACAAGCATATTTAAACAAACAATTTGTCAAAAACATGCTTAAATCAAAAAGCCCCAAATTTAGTTAAGAACCCTAATTTTCGTTTCATGCTCAAATGGCTCAAGATACCTTTGTTGGGTTTCAATCAAGTCCCAAGGATCATAAATCAAGCATAAAACGAGTTGAATACAACCAAATGAGGTGCGGAATGGCTCACATTGATTGGTTGAGATGCATGTGGTGATGAACCAAAAACGCACTTCAAGTTTCTACCTTTTCCAAGCTCTGCAGTGGGCTGCGCAAATGGTGATTTTCTTCCTCCAAGAATCGGCCATGGGTGTCCTCCATGGAAGCTCCAAGCTTCACAAGGTGATTCCTTGCTCATGAAAACACTTCCCTATCACCTTGGTATATCTCTATGAGTGTGCTAGCACTTAGATCTTGCAACAAGACATTAGCTTCTCCATTTTGCTCGGTGAAACCAGAAAAACAGAGGAGAAGAATCGGTCCAAGACCAAGAGAGAGGAAGAACGATTTTGGCTCTCAAAAACGCATCGAGGAGAGAGAGGAGGGAAAAAGAAAAGTAAAATAGGTTTTATATTTATATTTTCCAAAAACAAATAAAACATATATACCTTTCTTTTTCCAAAAGCAAAGCATTAAATGCTTTCAATCAATCACCTCACATCAACTCACATCAATCAATCAAATGTCACATCACTCAAAGTGACATGTGATTTGACGCTTGATGTGACTCGCGATTCGACGCTCGATTTGACTTACGTGCCGCACTCGAATTTGAAATGCGAATGCGCTCGTAAATAATCTCGGGCTCGGGTTCGCTAATTCCAAATTAACGAATTTTCTGTTGCGTCGTAATTAAATGATTACGCCTAGTGAAATCACTATTCACGTCGCTAACTTAGAATTAATTCGTTCGCCCGAATTAAAATCTAATTTTAATTCCGCGTCGAAATCCAATTTCGTATAATATATCAAATATATTATTTTACCGATTAATTCCAAATTAATCATTCTCTCTCTTTAATTGGTATTTTATCCTAGATAAAATATCTCCGTAATTAATCCTAGATTAATTTTCTCTCTCAATAAATTAATCCCAGATTAATTAAAGTGCGAGTCATATGTCATCGGTGAATCTTCGGGGAGCGACCCATGAGATCTCCGGATATGTTGGTAGTAAATCGGGTCGTCGAACTATCCGAACACGTAAGTACCTCGTACTACGTTTACACCGATTCACAAGACAATGTTGGCTTCTAGCAAAGCGCCATGCCTACCCAATTCTCCAGAAACATGCTTACAGGAATAAGCGATCTATATCAAGCGTAATATACATGGTATGCGTATTACGATCCAGTATCAGATGATCACGTGCTAGGCCTAGGGCTGGAATTGTGTCTGCCCCATACGAAGCACATGTCGGATGTCTGGTAACTAGTCTCTATATCGGATAACTTTGACCTAGTCATATTATCCCGATGACTGCAGTACTTAAGAGAACCAGTACCGTATCCTACGTGACCAACATCTTCATATGATTGGAGTGACACTTCCGTCTTGAAATCACACCCAACACACTACGATTCTCAATATACCCAGTATTGGCGTACACAGAACCTGTTAAAGCCCTGGACGACCTCAACCAAAGTATATTGATTGTCGCAAGTATTATCGGTGCAAGTCTCATGTTAAGACCAAATACACCTACCCTGATTTCGGACTTCCATAGACTTTTTTTTTTTGGAAAATTACAATCGGACTTCCATAGACACATAGTCATACTACCAATGGAATTCCGTGGGGGTCTATCTAGAGCGAAGCTGTTTCCCGTACCATTGGTGAAACACAACCTCCTATTACACTTGCATGAGTATCCTATACCCAAACATATGAGAACTATGCCATTGTGCCCTCACTACACGCACAAGTGTAATACTAGTCTCTTACGTATTTATCGATGTCCAATCTCGATAATATTATGACTAGGGATATTTAATGATTTATCCTTCGTGGACTTATACTGTCTCATATCATTCTCAGTTCAGGAACAAATCATATGGACCTCCTATCATTTATATATCTAGGTGATCTTATCACAAATGATAAGAGTGTAATCTCTTTGTCACATTGTTAATTTGTACAACAACACAATGATCTGTACAAATAGTGACGCTATGGGTCATAATTGTCCAACATTTTCGACACCACAAAGTCTTCCGAACTATATCTCATAATCAGCGGAAACTTGTGTGGACTCACAAAATAATCTCTAAACGTTTTAGAGATTTTAAGCACACTTGTATTTGTTTTTAATTTCTTCTTTTTATTTCTTTTGGTTTGTCTCAACTTTTGAGAGAGAATGAAGAAGAAGAAGATGAAGGCTAGGGTTAGAATGAAAGACTTAATCCAAAAGAAAATTAAATCTTCTTTTTATACCTAGGGTTATTTGTTTCCTAAACAAACAAAACCCTTCCTCTTTCCACCATGTAGAATTCGGCCAAGGCAAGGAATTTTTGAAATTTTTGTAACAACAAATTTTCAATTACCATAATGGAAAAGATGTTACAAAATTAAAAGGTTATCACTTTTTGAAAGTGTAACCACCAAAAATATGCAAGGGTTTCCAAAACCCAAAATTTGGAATTCTTATTTTAGCCTTATTAAATTATATCAAGTGATAATTATTAAAACCATATATTAACTATTAATATATAGTTCCAAGTGTGACAAATAATATTATTGATCATATTACTAATGTTTATACATATGTGAGTATATAATTGGACTATCCAATTATACTAAATCCGTTTTAGTATATCGAGCTAGCACGAGGACCAAATGGACCTACGGTTCCGAGCTCCAATAAACTCGAAATATTAATTAAGCTCTTAATTAAATATTATGAATTATTAACTCCGGGTTATTCCACTAAAAACCTGCAGTTGCACTCTCGTTGCCGCAGATGATATATTAAGCCGAACCAAGTCGGTGTCCATCGATATAGTCACTACATATGAATTGACCCTTCACGAGTATCTCTTAATAAGAGCCGGGTCATAATATCCGTTATAGCCCTCTAATTATTTATACCTTAAGTGCCATTGATTATCTAATGAACGATTTATTTATAACCATTATGAATTTTAATCATTCTATTCGTAAAAGAAAGACTTGAGCGCTCAAACCGTTCAAGTAATGAATCAACCCTTAAGGATGATACTCCTCTACTTCTCGCAAGAAGGAGTGAACTCTGTATATATGTAAAACGTTCCCAGCTACACAACAGACTATGCCCTCAAAGTACGTAGCTATTGGTCGGGACTGCTACACCAAAACCTCACCGTTGTAAATCAAAGGACATAGCCTACCATGCAGGAGTTCGTAGTACACTCAGGATTAAGATCAATCCATATATGACCATCTAGTAAATCGAAATGATTTTATTTGTTTAACATATATTATAAGAAAGTCATTTTTATATGGGTCCAGTCCTATATGATCACATCATACAAGGTGCCTTCATTCTCATGTCTCTACATGGACGATCTCGGATTAAGGTCGCCATACAAACATAGAATTGACCACAGCTATAGATAAATCACAAACAAAGTACCTATTTTTTTTTGTTCACTATGGACTATTTAAGATTACTAACTTCAGACTTAAGATTAATAAGTGGTGGGGAATGCACGGTATGTATGAAATGCATGGAAAAATGGTAACTGTGATGGATAAGTTAGAATTTTAATATGTTGAATTTGAGCATGAAAACAAATGTATGTGTTTATATATGAAACTATGCAAGTGTATGCTAATATAGTCAAATATATGTACGGAGTATATGTTATGTTATGTTTGAATTGATAAGAACATATATACATGAGTGTAAGCATGAACCTATATAAATGGAAGTATGTAATGTGAATAAGAACATTGTTGCATGTTATGGATTTATGTGTATACATGAAAGCAGATAAGTATATGTATAAGTATGTGTTATGAATATGTATGTACTCATGCATACATGTACATATGTGATAATAGTAGCATATAGAGTATAAGTAAGTATGAAAACATGTATTGAGTGAATGAAAGCATAATGCATTGAACATGTATATTGGGTAATCTTTTCTGAATTGCAGTTGAAACTGATTTTAAAGTTTAAGGTATTTAACAATTTTAAATGTTTTCAAAACAAAAGTTTTAATGGATTTTATCAGGATTGGGGTATAAACCCATCCCAGTGAGATTTTATGAACAATTATGCAATTGACGGATTTCATATGGATTCGGGATTTGAGATTTGACCCATTCCAGTTGTACACTAATTGGAATTGACGGATTTAGATACATGTGAACATGTAGAGGACTGGGGGGACACTCTCAGATCATCGAGTGACACTAGGGGGATGGCAGTACGTAGTGCCCATGGATCCTTTTTTGTGCTCAGATGGGACATTCCTGGGCGGAGATTGCGCTCAGATGGTACATTCATGGGCAGAGATTTGGTGGCATGGGGGACGGCGATACACAACGCTCCATGTCACCGGCAGGGTGTTTAAGGGGACAGTGAGATGTAACACCCCTAAACACCGGTGTATTCGGGGGGACGGCGATACGTAACGCCCCTGAACACCAGATGGATACTTTGGTACAAGATGACCGTATATTGATTTTCAGATTTTGGTTTTCGGAAAAAGGATTTCAGATTTCAGTTTTCAGAAAAGAGTTTCAAAAAAGAACATAGAAAGACGATTTTAGAGAGAAGTACAAGAAAGAGACAGATTTTCAGAATGAGTTTTCAGAAAGCAGATTTTTAGTAAAAGAGTTTTCTAGAACAGAAAAAGGAAGAGAGTTTCAAAATATGAGTTTTCCGAAAAGGATTTTTAAAGAATGTTTCCTAAATTGAATGTATTATAAAGATTTGTGAGTTTTCTAAAAAATAAAGAAACTTTCCAAGCAAAATGAAGTTATGAGATGTCAATATGAATTAAAGCTTTTTAATGTTCGTGTGATTCATGCATATGATGTTTGAGCACAATGATATTGTTACTTATGTGTGTATATATGATTAACGAGTGTATGTTGCATGGTAGAAGTGCTGGATAGGATCCGTTCGGATGGAATCCATTCCATGCCTATTCTAAAATAGGTAATGGGTTCTGTACGAGCATTGTTTGCACGAACCAGCACTAGTGCATACACATGATGTTGAGATGCATATTTGCTGTATATATAATTAATATTGATTGTATATGATGAATCGATGATGTGTTAAATAGAATGGTAAGAATATAACTTTGATAATCCACCTGAGCTTGATGTAGCGAAGTAAAAAAAAGATAAGAATATAAGAAGATGATATGTATATGTATGTGAACACTGCTATATGATATGCCGTAAATGTTATATATGTGACATCATGAATGTGTTAAGTATGCTAGATAGAGGTAAAAGTTATAAGTAAGGATAAATGTAGATGATTGTTGGTTATTGAATTATTCAAGTTAGAGAGGAACTACATGTTGTAACTTATATGGTTAAAAACAAAGGAAATGATTAAAATAACAAAAGGGAGTATGCTTGACGTGTGTTGTGAACTAAAACGATTTTGTATACGAAGTGAAAGTTATATATATATATATATATATAAGTGACTTGTACATATGACTTCAAATAATTGATATATGATTAACGTGAAGACGATATGAGTTATATATGTGATAGTACAGATGATATGTTAAGATTGATATATATATGTATGCAATGATTTAAAATGAACAAGCTAGGCATCATGACACAAGAAAACAGAAAGAGATTAGTGTGTGGATATTCACAAAAGAGGAATATAAGAAATGGAATGTTTGCCAAACGGCTAGGAAACAGACAATATGAATAGTTGGTAATTTAGAGAATGTGTGAATCACTTAGAAATCCCAGGAATAATATGTAAACTGGAATTCAAACCTTGCATGTGTATGATACTCAAGGTAGGAGCAGAGTTACTTACTGAGTCTTATGACTCACACCCAAACAGTGTTGGAGTTTTGCAGGTTGGTGACCTGATCGGTCAACCACAGTCTTTAAAGCTTGAGGAGTCGAATAGCAACATTACAGTCAGCCAGTCACCAGGTCTTGGGAGTATACGAGTCAAGATGTATAAGTGTAGCTGTAAAAGAATTTGTGTTGTATAAGTTAACCGTAAACGTTTTTATTTATACGCATTTTGGGCATGGCGCCCAGTTGGATTATGACTTGAGTTGATTATTTAGTGTTAGACTATGTGTTGGGCCCTATAGGTTCTATTGAGATGCTGGACTTTGATCCAAGTTGCATGATTTTTAGCAGAGGTCATGCCGAATTTTTGTCAAGAGTCAGAGGCTTTTGGACGCAGGATTAGCCTTGTTGGACAATTATGACCCATAGCATCACTATTTGTACAGATCATGGTGTTGTTGTACAAATTAACTATGTGACAAATGAAATTGCTCTTCTATCATTTGTAATTAGATTACCAAGATGTATATAAGATAAAAGGTCCTTATGATTAGTTCCAGATTGAGATGATATGAGACAGTATCAATCCACGAAGGTTTAATCATTAAATATCCCTAGTCATAGTATTATCGAGATTGGACATCGATAATGCGGAATAGACTAGTATTACACTTGTGCGCGTTGTGTGAGCAGAACAACATATTCTCATATATTTAAGTATTGGATACTTATGCAAGTGTAATAGGAGGTTGTGTTTACCGATGGTACGGAAACAGCTTCGCTCTGGATAGACCCCTCAGAATTCCATTGGTAGTATGACTATGTGTCTATGGAAGTCCGAATCAGGGTAGGTGTATTTGGTCTTAACCTGAGACTTGCACCGCTAATACTTGCGACAATCAATATACTTTGGTTTTGGTCGTCCAGGGCTTTAACCGAATCTGTGTACGCCTCTTCTGGGTATATTGAGAATCGTAGTGTATTGGGTGTGATGTCAAGACGGAAGTATCACTTCAGTCATAGTGGAGATGATGATCACGTAGGATACCAAACTGGTGCTCTAATATGATACAGCTATCGGGATATTATGACTAGGTCATGTTTATCTGATTATAGAGACTAGTTACCAGAGATCCGATATGTGCTTCGTACGAGGCAGACACAATTCCAGCCCCAGGCCTAACACGTGACATCCGATACTGGATCGCAATACGCAATACTCTGTATACTACACCTGATAAAAATTACATATTCCTTTAAGAATATTTCTGGAGAATTGGGTAGGCACGGTGCTTTGCTAGAAGCCAACCATATCTTGTAAATCGATAAAAGCGTAGTACTAGGTACGTACGTGTTCGGATAGTCCGACGACCGGATTTACTGCCAACGTATCTGGGGATCTCATGGATCGCTTCCTGAAGATTCACCGATGACGTATGACTCAGATATAATTAATCTAGGATTAATTATAAGAGAGAGAAAATTAATCTGGGATTAATTACGAAGATATTTTATCTGGGATAAAATATTATTTAAAGAGAGAGAACGATTAATTTCGAATTAATCGATAAAATAATATATTCGATATATTATACGAAATTAGATTTCGATGCGGAATTAAAATTAGATTTTAATTCGGGCGAACGAGTTAATTTAGAATTAATTCTCTAGCGACATGAATAGTAATTTTGCTAGGCATAATTATTTAATTAAATTTGATTTAATTATGTCGCAACGGAAAATTTGTTAATTTGGAATTAGCGAACCCGAGCCTGGGAGTGTTTGCGGGCCCACTCGCATTTCGAATTCAAGTGTGGCCCACAAGTCACATCACGCATCACATCGGAAGTCACTCACATGTAACATCCACTTTTTGTGATGTGTGTCATGTCACATTTTTTGTGATGAAGGTGGTTGAGAGCAATTAATGCTTTTTTCCCTCCAAATTGCTTTTGGAAAGCAAATACCGAAAAGGGCTTGGATTTTGGATTTTGGTATTAGTTTTTGGAAAACATTGACACAAAACACTTCTATTCTCTCTCTCTCTCTCCCACACATTCGGCCATTGGAGCCATTTTCTTCTCTTATTTTGCCTTCAATGCCGAGAGCATGTAGAAGCAATAGAAATTTTGTGGCAAAATTTCAAGAGTGCTAGCACACATTAGGAGTAATCCAAAGGTGATAGGGAAACAAACCCTTGAGCATGGAATCTACAAACAAAGCTTGGAGCTTGGAGATTCAACTTGGAGCACAAAAAGAAGCCATGGCCGAACCTTGGAGGAAAAGCTTGAAGAATTTTTGTTGTTCCTCGCATCGCAAAAGCCGATCAAAGTGAGTATTCCGCAACTTAACTTTGTCGTATTCACACTTCTAAATGCTTAAATCGATCTTGGTTTGACCTTAGAAACTCTACAATGGTATCAGAGCCATGATTTAAGCATGAAATTGGAATTAGGGTAAAATTGGGTAAAATTGATTTGAGCATGTTTTGATGAAATTGATTGTTTGAATATGCTTGAATGATGATAACATAGTGTTATGCATGATCAATTTGATGAAAATTGAATTGGATCAAATTTTCCCCAATAATTTGGCTTGGCCGAAAGTTATGTGTTACCCTAAGTCATGGTGATTTTTGTTTTTGATCATTGGATGAGTTGAAATCACTTGGGATATGTTGATTTAGGATTTAATTGGATTGAATTCGGAATCGAACAATAAAACCCTACAATTGCCGTGACTAGTAGCATGGAAAATGATATGATTTTTTTTGATTCAATTATGTTGGACATGTGTTGATGATAATTAGCATGATTAATTATATAAATTGGTGTTTTGGAAATATTAATTTGGTTAATTAATTATGGCTATACACTTTAGATTAATTTAATTATGAAATTTGGAATTTTGTAATTTAATTAATTGAGCCAAATTTGGAATTGGGAAAGTTGTATTTGGGCTTAATGGACTTGGTTGGGCCAGGTTTGGTTTGGGTAGATCCAATTGGGCCCAAAACCATATCCATAAAGTCCAAATATAATTAAATGGACCTTTAATATTTTAATTGGGCCTAAATTGGTTTCTTGGCTAATAAGGGTGATTCCTTAAATGGGCTTGGTATTTGGGTTTGACCCATGTTGACCAAAGTCCAAGCCTTTGGAAATTAATTGAAAGCCCATTGGACTTTAGTTAAATTGACATTGGATGTTAAATGGCTTTGAGACCCGTAAAGATTAGATTTTGAATCTAAGTCGTAAAAGCACATTAAAAAGTGTAATTATTTAATTTAGAATTAAATATAGAATTAGTATTAAATACAAATTAAATTGGATTTAATGTTGTAGTTTAATATAATTCAAGAATTCGTACTTTGAGTACTTATTCGCAAAACGAGTTGACTCGCGCAAAATCAAATCATTGTTTGAATATTGGATGGTCATTAATTTCAGATTAATTAATTGGATTAGATTGATGGATAACATGCTTTGTGTGAATACATGGATGCGATGTATGAATAATGCATATCGGATGGATATTAGATGGGTGAGGGCAATTTTGGAAATTGTTGTAATAAATTTAGAATTTATTAATTGGACCTACGTGTCCAGCCTATTACCTCTTGACTCTTTGTATTTCTCTTCTCACCTATTCCCCTCAATGTAAATGAGGTTTCTTTAGAAGTGTTATGTAATTGGGTAGAAGTAATATTTTTGCTAGCGGGAGAGAGGAAATGAAGAGATTTATTATAGGAACAAAATGTGTTAAGTATCCATCTGCATATCATTATTATTTTATTTATACGTGCCTTATTATGTTTTTAGAATGCATGTTTAAGGATGTATGATGATGAGACCTGAACAAAGATAATTAATTGGTTGCCAATTACGCGAAACACCCTCAATACATATTAAGCGTTTTTCCTTCCTTTGAATGATTCATTCTCAAGATCCAAGATTGGCACTGGTTTGTTGGCCAAAGTCAAGACCTTTGTCCATCGCGGATGTGTTTGAATCATAAGGCTTTGTTCCATATCGGTGTCTTGTCCAAGTTGTGATTTGTTGGCCAAAGTCAAAATCACTTCTTGTCCATCGACATCGATTACGAAGCTTTCCAAAGTCAATGGGTCCCGCTTAACTGGAATCATTAAGTTTGTTTTGCCAAAGCCAAGGCTTAATTGATTCAGAGGAAAAAAGGTTAGGGAATATATTGGATATATTGGCATATATAAGATATATGTTTCGGACTTGGATGTCCACCTACTGGATCTAGGAATTGGATGGGATCCAATTGATCTTAGAGATCTACCTAGTTAATTATCATACAATTTGTTGGCCAAAGTCAATATTGTGTGTTATTTAACGGGATCCTAGCCCACTAGGAAACAAGGTTTCCCGAGTACTCAACAGAGGGTTAGAGGCTCGTCGAAAAAATAGTGGGAGGCAAGTATTAAATTTGCAAATTCGTTTAGTTACTTGCCAATACGTGCTCATTTCAATTTTTCGTCATCAAAATAATATATTAGTTGGACTAATATTTAATCGTTATTTTAATAAAACAGTTGGACTGTATTCAAACTACTTCAATTATAGTTGATTATATAATCGAATTATAGTAATCAATATATTTGAATTTAACCAATTAAATTATAGTTGATTATATAGTTAGACTATAGTAATCATTATAATAAATAGTACACAAAATCGTTGATTGGATAGTTGGAATATAGCAATCAAGATAAATGAAACATTAGTGTTAAGAACATAATCCTGGGTGAAAATGTTTTTAAACGGCTTTAATTTTCAGATTGGGAATAAAATCTCAGGATAGTCCTGGGGACCGAGAAGTTACTTTATTTGATAGAGTGACGTCTCAAGCCTAAGCTTGGAATTGAGCAAATAGTAGAACATGATATTTGGATTATTCATGTGATGATAACTTTAGTGCTTAATCCGTTATGCTCGCCGCAAAGACTCCTTAATATCTTAGTCAGAACTAAGGATTAGATCTTTATAGTATGATATTGAAATTGAAGGATCTTCATAGATCTATCATTAGATCTTAGAAGTACAAATTGCAATAGAAAACTCTTGAAGAGTTAATGGCCATACTCAATGAGACAAAGCCCGAGTTTGCAATAAGGCAAGAAGCGCAAGGCGCATCTTTCTTCGACATCCCAGAAGGCCAAGGCTTGGCCAAAGACTTATGGGGTGTGGAAAAAAGGGCAAAGGCAAAGTCATTATAATCTTCTGGGAAGACAAAGGTAATATCCCAATATGTTTGCCTAAACTGTCGCAAACGGGGTCACTGGAAGCGTGACTGCCGTATGTACAAGGCAGACATGAATGAATTGAAGATGGGCAAGGCTCCATCTTCAAATATGTTTGTCATAAACATATTCACTACTAGTATTAAAATTGGATTTTAGATACTAAATGTGGTACATAAATATGTTCTGATGTTGGTTAGCAGGATACTGACTTCATATGAGATCTATTTGGGAGTCGAAAATGGGACGACAATCGCTGTTTTAACCATAGATACCTAAATTTAGGTACTACCCTTCGGGTGTGTACTTAAATTAGGAAACTGTTAAAATGTACCTAGTTAGACTAGAAACATTATCTCTATATCAGGGTTTAACCAGTTGCGGGAATACCTTTATATTCTAGAACACTAAAGTGTTTTATTTTATAAAGATGATATTGAGATAAACACATTAGATGTGAATAACAGTATTTATATTTTGAATATAAATAAATCTCAAACATGTAACATGACAAACAAATAGCTCAAACTGAATTAATCATTTGAGACTTATTAGTGGCATTGTTGTCTGGGACACAACAAACAATACTCGTATATCCACACTTTCAAAGAGTGGATACCAGGACGGATTTGATCCTATTCAAATGATGTCTACGAATCTAGTTTATTAGGCAAAGTGCCTAAAACACCTTTTACTTGCAACCAATCTAATAGCCCTCGTTCATAGTGACGTAATTGGGCCCATGTAAAAGTGCAAGTGGCATCGATCTAATAGCCCTCGTTCATAGTGACGTAATTGGGCCCATGTCTAGCTAGGCTAGAGGTGGGTATGAACACTTCGTAACCTTTACGGATGTGGCATCGCGTTACGGTTATGTGTTTCTTTTGAAACACGAATCAGAAACTTTTGATAAATTCAAAGAGTTTCGACACAAAGTAGACAAACAGATCGGCTAAAGTATTAAAACATCACGATTGGAATGTGATGGAAAATACTTAAGCAATAAGTTTCTCGAATACTTGAAAGAGTATAATATTCTTTCAATGTGGACTCCTCCCGGAACACCTCAATTGAGCGGTGTGTCCGAACAGAGAAACTGAACCTTGTTGTTGGACATAGTAAGGTTAATCATGAGTCGCTCTGAGCTACCATTTTCCTTTAAGGGATACGCATTAAACAGTGCAAAACTTATTTTGAATAAGGTTCCATAAAAATCTATTTGACTGACTTCATATTAGATATGAACAGGAAAGAAACTAAGTTTTCTCATTCCTATAGATTTAGGTATTCTGGGCATATGTTTGGATGATACCAAACTAGAACCCAAATCGGATAAGTGCCTAATTGTAGGTTATTCTAGGGTAACCAAAGTATAGAACTTATACAACTCACTTGAGAACAATGTAATTGTTTCTCGCTATGCGGTTTTCCTAAGAGGAATACCTATATGCAGTGGTGAGTGAGAGGAAAGTAAACCTCGATGAAAATCGGAGTAATACTGTTCCAGGCACCGATTCCTTAATGGAACACAAACAGTTCATCAAGGATGAAACTGTACCACAATCTTCGAATACACAAGAACCGCGTTAGTCGGAGAGAGTTAGAAAACAACCTGGGAGGTATGGGTTTCTGATCTCACCTCATAAAGATGTCAATCTTATTGAGGAAGACGAACTGACTACGTATGAGAAAGTGATACAAGGTATCGACTCCTTTCATGGCAAAGTGCCATGAAGTCTGAAATGGATTCCATGTATATCAACAAAGTTTGGACACTGGTTGATGTACCGGAAGGCATTGTGCTTATTGGTACTATATAAGTCTTCAAGGAAGACATACATGGATGGCAACATACAACGTACTAAGCTAGGCTTGTAGCGAAAAGTATCGTTATCAACATTGTTTCGATTACGACGAAACCTTTTGCTTGTTGCCATGGTTAAATCTATTCGGATAATGCTTGCTAATGCTGCATGTTTCATTTATGAAATATGGCAGCTGGACGTCAAAATCGCTTTCCTTAAACGGAAACCTTTTGGAGGATGTTTACAACATCCTGGCAGTTTTTTCATACCAAAACAAGCAAATAAGGTTTGAAAGTTAATTTGATCCATTTATGGATTGAAGCAAGCATTGCGTTCTTGGAACTATCGTTTTGATGTAATCATAATGGTGTATGATTTAAATCAAAACGAAAATGATTCTTGTGTATATAAGAAGGTTAGTGGGAGCGCACTGACAATGAATGTCCTAAGTAATGATGACATATGTCATTTCTTGGAAATGATATTTCCTATAATAAAATCGGTGAAAGCTTGGCTTTCATGAAAAATTCTTCGTAGAATTCTTGGGAGAAACAACCTTTATTCTAGGAATAAAGATCTACTAGGATAGATCTAAAAGTTGTTGGCTCTCTCCGAGAACTCGTACATTGAAATAAATATATGCGACCTGGTGTCTCATAAGCTTTGAGCATATGGAGTCACAATCGGGCCAATCCAAGTGATAGTCACTGGATTGATTTTAAGAACATCCTTAAGTATCTAAGAGAACTAAAGATGCTTTCTTATACTATGTAGAATGAGAACTTGAAGTGATTGGGTTCACTGTTGCAAGTTTCCAAATCGATAAAAACGACTATAAGTCGTAACAAAGGTACTATATAGTTTGAATAACTGAACAGTGAGCTGGAAATCTTCCAAGCAAGATACTGTTACCGAATAAACAACAAAAGCGGAATATTGCTACAGCTGAGGCAGCAATAGAAGCCATTTGGACCTATAATAATCCTAATTAGATTAGGAGTAGTTCTGTTAGTAGCTGAGCTAGGCTACAACACAGGCTAAAGAATTAATGGTCTCATCAACGATCCAGATATATACTTCAAATATTCATCTGATTCGTTCGGATCATACATCGTGGCGATGTGATGATCGAATAAATCGCATCAGATGATAACATAGCAAATCCGCTGACGAAAGCCTTTCCTCAGCAGAAGTTTGAGCGAACAGTACATAGTTCAGGTGTAGGACACCTGAGTGATTGGCTATAGGCCAAGTGGGAGATTGTTTGACAATTATGACCCATAATATCACTATTTGTAAAGATCATGGTGTTGTTGTACAAATTAACTATGTGACAAAGGAAATTGCTCTTTTGTCATTTGTAATTAGATTACCAAGATGTATAAATGATAAAAGGTCCTTATGATTAGTTCCGAATTGAGATGATATGAGACAGTATCAATCCAGGAAGGATTAATCATTAAATATCCCTAGTCGTAGTATTATCGAGATTGGACATCGATAATGCGGAATAAACTAGTATTACACTTGTGCGCGTTGTGGGAGCATAACAGCATAGTTCTCATATATTTTAAGTATTGTATACTTATGCAAGTGTGATAGGAGGTTGTGTTTACCGATGGTACGGAAACAGCTTCGCTCTGGATAGACCCCTCAGATTTCCATTGGTAGTATGACTATGTGTCTATGGAAGTCCGAATCAGGGTAGGTGTATTTGGTCTTAACCTGAGACTTGCACCGCTAATACTTGCGACAATCAATATACTTTGGTTTTGGTCATCCAGGGCTTTAATCGATTCTGTGTACGTCTCTTCTGGGTATATTGAGAATCGTAGTGTATTGAGTGTGATGTCAAGATGGAAGTATCACTTCAGTCATAGTGGAGATGATGATCACGTAGGATACGGAACTGGTGCTCTAATATGCTGCAGCTATCGGGATATTATGAGTAGGTCATGTTTATCCGATTATAGAGACTAGTTACCAGGGATCCGATATGTGCTTCGTACGGGGCAGACACAATTCCAGCCTCAGGCCTAGAACGTGACATCTGATACTGGATCGCAATACGCAATACTACGTATACTACGCCTGATAAAGATTATATATTCCTTTAAGAATATTTCTGGAGAATTGGGTAGGCACGGTGCTTTGCTAGAAGCCATCCATGTCTTGTAAATCGGTAAAAACGTAGTACTAGGTACGTACGTGTTCGGATAGTCTGACGACCAGATTTACTGCCAATATATCCGGGGATCTCATGGGTCGCTTCCCGAAGATTCACCGATGACGTATGACTCAGATATAATTAATCTAAGATTAATTATAAGAGAGAGAGAATTAATCTGGGATTAATTACAGAGATATTTTATCTGGGATAAAATATTATTTAAAGAGAGAGAACGATTAATTTGGAATTAATCGATAAAATAATATATTCGATATATTATACGAAATTAGATTTCGACGCGGAATTAAAATTTAGATTTTAATTCGGGCGAACGAGTTAATTTAGAATTAATTCGCTAGCGACGTGAATAATAATTTTGCTAGGCATAATTATTTAATTAAATTTGATTTAATTACGTCGCAACAGAAAATTTGTTAATTCGGAATTAGCGAACCCGAGCCCGGGAGTGTTTGCGGGCCCACTCACATTTCGAATTCAAGTGCGGCCCACAAGTCGCATCACGCGTCACATCGCAAGTCACTCACATGTCACATCCACTTTTTGTGATGTGTGTCATGTCACCTTTTTGGTGATGGAGGTGGTTGAGAGCAATTAATGCTCTTTTCCCTCCAAATTGCTTTTGGAAAGCAAATACCTAAAAGGGTTTGGATTTTGGATTTTGGTATTAGTTTTTGGAAAACATATACACAAAACACATCTATTCTCTCTCTCTCTCCCACACATTCGGCCATTGGAGCCATTTTCTTCTCTCCTTTTCCTTCAATGCCGAGAGCATGTAGAAGCAACATAAATTTTGTGGCAAAATTTCAAGAGTGCTAGCACACATTAGGAGTCATCCAAAGGTGATAGGGAAACAAACCCTTGAGCATGGAATCTACAAACAAAGCTTGGAGCTTGGAGATTCAACTTGGAGCACAAAAAGAAGCCATGGCCGAGCCTTGGAGGAAAAGCTTGAAGAATTTTTGTCGTATTCACACTTCTAAATGCTTAAATCGATCTTGGTTTGACCTTAGAAACTCTACAAGCCTGTCTCCTGCCAGTAGCATCCTGACTTAGGTAGAGTGTTGGTGACTGCATCTGCTGGCTATTGGACTGCCTCGGTAAGTATTTGTTGTATATAGACCACATCGGTTTTCTGTTAGTGATGAGATATGATAAGCTTCAGTAATACTTGATATAGATGGATTTGAGAAAGTGCATGGTATGAATGAGATAGTTGTGTTACAACATGTTTGTGAATGATATGTATCTGTGTGATATAAATGAGTATGAAATGGATGTTTGACCGGCGTAAACAAACACGTATAACGCAAGCGCACATATCGTTCAAGTAGTATAAAAATATCGATCCCACGAGGAATTAATTCCTACTGTTGTTATTAATTGTTGAATCTATTTACTTACAAATATCTAATTAAATGGAGGAGAGAATGATTGTTTGATTGATTGAATGTGGTTTTCCTTAATTAAGATAAATAAAATAAACAAAAGAAAATACTAAGGAAAATAACAAAAGACTCAAACATCTAGGGTTGTGAATCTTTCTAATATCTTTTAAAAGATGAAGTGATTATTTTATGTTTGTGTAATAAATAGGTTTACTAACCTGGAACACGAAATTATGCGAAATCCTCTGTCGATGGTCAGACGCAACTACCTAGTTTAACCCAATTGAACCATATGTCTATGTCAACCAAATTACCTGGATTTATTAAGTTTAAGTTCCAATTATGGCTACCCCTGCCCGACAGGTATATGTCTATCCTGTAAGGAAATCTTTTAAAGGGTTATCTATCCTCAAGGAAGATCGTGGGATATTAAGTCTAAGGCTGAAACATAAAATTAGTTTATTTTAGATTTACCACATCAATCTTATTGGTGATCAGACAACAAGAAGCATTAAGCTTAAGACTAAATACGTAAACCTTTAAATTACCCAAACTATAAAATAACCTCTTATAAACCGGTGATATTGGATTTCATCACAACCCCAGATAACTGGCTTAGTTAAGACACATATTTACGGGTAGTAAAAACTTAAATAAAATAAAAGACATAAAGTAAAATGCTGAAAAGTAAATTGCTGAAAAGTAAATGACGGAAAGTAAATGCTGAAATTAAATACTGAAAATTAAATGCTGAAAAGTAAATGTTGAAAGTGAATTACTAAAAAGTAAATTCTGAAAGTAAATTGCTGAAAAGTAAATGCTGAAAAGTAAATGCTGAAAGTAAATTGCTGAAAGTAAATTGCTGAAAAGTAAATGCTGAAAGTAAATTGTTGAAAAGTAAATAAAGTAAAAGTACAATAAAAGAAAATGCTGAGGTAAAAGGATCCACTTTTATTGCTTCTATTTTAGATATCTCCCTTAATATAATATATTAACTTTGCATGATAATTACCAACCAGCAATATAGGCGGTATCCAGATTAAGTGAGGTTAAAACAATTTAAATAATTACCAACCGACCAATATGGCGGTATCCTCGTTAAATCAGGTTTTAACTAGTTTATATATTGTAATTAAGGGAGATTAATCTAAATATTAGTAATAAAAGTTTTACCTTTTACCCCAGCAAAGGGGAGTTAGCTCCTCATTACTGAAATGTAAAAACTAAAAATTAAAGAAAGAAAAGTAATGTGCGTAAAAGTAAATTGCGGAAAGTAAAAACTGAAAAATAAAGAAAAGAAAGTGCGAAAGCGGAAATTAATTACTGAAAGCTGTAAATAAACAAAAAAGATACAATCTTCTTAATATTCTTAAGGAATTCCTTAGAAGAAAGTATGAATTTTACAAATGAAACGGCTTGGTATTTATAAGAAAAATTTTGCCTCCATCAAATCATCCATCAAATCCCTTATTAATTGCTCCACTAATTGCTCCACTAATTGCTTATCATGTTTGGTGGTGATTTAATAATATTTTTATTATTTATTTATTAATTTATTTTTTTGCTTTGAAAATGACTTTAATAATTACACACAACACACTTCTGGATGGTTCATCAATTTCGGGCATGAAATCTTCAGAATTCGAAATTATTTTGTCTTTCAAAGTTATAGATCTTTGAATCTTCTTTAATCTGGAACTGAATCAGCTCAATCCGATATCAGAGCAAAAAGTTATGCCCAAAATACGCCAGATGCGCAAAATTGGAATTTCCAAAACTGCATTTCGTTAAAACGCCCTTTCAAGTTTCCAATCTCCAAAATTAATATGTGAAGTCCAATTTTTACCCTTATTTGACCCACATTTCATCCTAAATGATTTCATTGTATCACAATATTATTTTATCTGAAAAAAAAAACTAAAATACATCAAACCGTTCATCAAACCCGAGAAACTAAACAAAATATTAAGTAAAAGAGGCGGTAAATATTGATATATTTTCCGCTCATCACACCCCCAAACCTAACATTTTGATAGTCCTCGAGCAAAGCAACAAAATAAAATTCAAGAAATAATTAAAATTAAACTAAGCCACTTTCGTAGGGATCACAGTTGCATTTAGCATATGCAACAAGCCTTTAAACCCCTAGGTGTCCCTAGTGGACGAGTTGTAGTCTCG
The DNA here is from genome assembly GCA_019454045.1 of Zanthoxylum bungeanum. Classification (NCBI taxonomy): domain Eukaryota; kingdom Viridiplantae; phylum Streptophyta; class Magnoliopsida; order Sapindales; family Rutaceae; genus Zanthoxylum; species Zanthoxylum bungeanum. The sequence continues at coordinate 1,901 of SKCR01045736.1, read as the reverse complement.
TGAGTGTTTACAGCAATGATACCCACAAACATTTTACAAAAGTAAAAAGGTAGTGAAACTAATGCACACAAAAGTAAAAAGACAAGCGAAAAGAGAATAAAGAAGTTAGTGACTAATCAGGTGAAACTTCTATTCCAAGTTACTAGTTGTTTTCTTTCTTTCTAAATTACTGAATAAGTAAATTCTCCGTTTATATTTACCATTCTCCATATACACAGCCGACAAAATATTAAACAACTCATTTTTGCCCACAACAGTCACATGTGCATTTGATAAGAGAGTAATATTTTTGTCCTAAAGTTTTATCAGAATTCACACCATTTTGTAGCAATTGAATAATTTTTCACATTTTTCTGATTTTTTTTTTATTTTTGATTTTTTTTTATTTATATGCAATATCTTCCATCTATGTAGCGAGTGTTGGGTCGGTGGCTCCCAAACCAGTTGGCTTTAGGGCACCAGGTGTTAAGACACCCATATGGACTTAATTACTCAGACTTCATATATGTATATTTTTGCAGCATCTTTGATCTATGTAGTGAGCTTTGGGCCAGTCACTCCCAAACCAGTTGGCCTTAGGGCACTAGGTGTTAAAACACCCTTACAGACTTAATAACTCGGATCTCAGATTTTTTTTTTATTTTTTTTTATTTTTTACTCCATCACTGTTAGAGATGTTTCCTCCAATTAAACTAAAGCACTGAATATTATAAACTTTTCAATTTTAGCTCATATCCGTATATTACTTTGTATGTTGATAATACCTGCCAACTGAGCATATGAAGATCCATTTTAGTCAGTATTATGGAGATTCACAAATTAAATAATTTAAAATGAAATAAACAAAAAACTAACTTGTTTCAAAAATGGTTTGAGATACGTCTCAGGAGTGAAAACTCCTTACTCAGCTATATCTTACCAATTTCACCATTTTAGTTTTTAATATATATATATATTATATATATATATATATATATATATATATATATATATATTTGTAATTTTCGAAAAAATTTCATTTTTTTTTTATTTTTTTTCGAAAACTTTTGGACTAAAAATAAAAACAACACAACTAAAAACAAGATACTGATCAACTAATTTCCAACCCCAAACCTAAATGAGACATTGTCCCCAATGTCTTAAACAGTAGAAGAAGAGTTTAGAAGATAATACCTGGTTAGCTTAAATTCTATAGAAAATTAAAGGTTAAGATCCAGATTAATGCGACGCCTCTTACCACGATTGTCCTCGGACCAATTTATCTTTGAAATGATAGGGTCAATTTGTGGTTCATAGGATTAAATTTGGTCAATTAGATCCGGAGCAATTACAACCGACAACGGGGGCACCTCGACCCTGGGCACCTCGACCCGGAACTACAACCGACAACGGGGGCACCTCGACCCAATACCGCTGACAAAGTGGGCCTCGCCCTCAAACTGATGATGTAGTGGGTCCTCGACCCTAGGACACATCCCGGAACTACACCGACAACGGGGGCACCTCGACCCTGGGCACCTCGACCCAATACCGCTGCCAATAGGGACCTCACCCTCGAACGATGATGTAGTGGGCACCTCGACCCCGGGCACCTCGACCCGAACTACAACCGACAATGGGGGCACCTCGACCCTGGGCACCTCGACCCAACACCACTGACAATAGGGACCTCACCCTCGAACTGATGATGTAGTGGGCACCTCGACCCTGTGCACCTCGACCCGGAACTACAACCGATGATGCAGTGGGCCCTCGACCCTGGGACGCATCCCCAAACTGCTGATGATAAATTGGGCCTCAACCCGGATTGATACTGATATGGGCCTCGCCCCCAGACTGATCCTGATGTGGGCCTCGCCCCCAGACTGACACTGATGTGGGTGTCGCCCCCAGACTGACAC
>SKCR01045735.1:0-50704 GCA_019454045.1 Zanthoxylum bungeanum | reverse complement strand
ATGTGGCATCACGTTATGGTTATGTGTTTCTTTTGAAGAACACAAATCGGAAACTTTAGAGTTTCGACACGAATAGAAAAAACAGATCGGCTATAGTATTATGCCGCCACGGTAAGACCGTATTGGAAAATACTTAAGCAGTAAGTTTCATATATACATGAAAGAGTACGGTATTCTTTCATATGAGGACTCCTCACGAGACACGTTAGTTAGACGGTGTGTCCGAACCAAAAACCAAATTTTGTTGGACATGATATGGTTTATCACGAGTCGCTCTGAGCTACTATTTCCTTCTAAAGGATATGTATTAACAGTGCAAAACTTATTTAGAATAAGGTTCCATATAAATCTGTTTGACAGATATCATATAGGATATGAATAGGAAAGAAACAGGGTTTCTCATTCCTGATAATTTGGGTATGCCAGGCATAACGTTTGGATGATACCAAACTAAGGACCCAAATTGGATAAGTGCCAATATAGGTTATCCTAAGGAAACCTTAAGTATAGTACTTGTAAATCTCACATGAGAACAATGTGATTGTTGCTCACCATGCGGTTTTTCCTGAGAGGAATACCGATATGCAGTGGTCAGTGGGAGGATAGTGATACTCGATGAAAATCGGAGTAATACTGTTCAAGGCACGAAGTCCTTAATGGAACACAAATAGTTCATCTATGATGAATCTGTACCATTAATCTTCAAATACACAAGAACTTCGTAGATCGGATAGAGTCAGAAAACAACCTAGGGTATGGGTTTCTGATCTAACCTCATAAAGATGTCAATCTTATGAAGGTATATCCACCGACTACGTTTTGAGGAAGTGATACGAGATATCGACTCCCTATTATGGCAAATTTCCATGAGTCCGAAATGGATTCCATGTATAACAACTATTTTGAGTGCTAGTTGTTGTAACACAAGGCATTGTGCCTATTGGTACATTAAACGTCTTCAAGGAAGACATACATGGAAGGCAACATACCAACGCACAAAGCTGGGCTTTTGACGGAAAGGTATCGTTATCAACATTGTGTTAATAACGGTTCAACCTTTTACCTGTTGCCATGGTAAATCCATTTTGAAGATGCTTGTTGATAACTGCATATTTCATTTATGAAATGTGTCAGTTGCAGATCAAAATCGCTTTCCTGAAAAGGAAACCTTTTGGAGGATGTTTACAACATCCTGACGATTTTGAATAACCGACAAACAAGGTTTGCGGGTTATTCGATCCATGTTTGGATTGAAGCAAGCATAAGGTTCTTGGAACTGTCGTTTTGAAATAACCATAATGTTTATGATTTGACTCAAAACGAAATAATTCTTGTATAATATGGAGGTTAGTGGGAGGGCACTGACATGAAATTCCCATAAACACATTGTGAAAGCTTGGCTTTCAAGATTTCTTTCAATAGAAATTCTGTAGAATTCTGGGGAGTAACAACCTTTATTCAAGGAATAAAGATCTACTGGGATAGATTTGGAGTTGTTAACACTCTCTGGGAAATTGTACATTTAAAATGTACTTGATAGGTGTCTCATACGCTTCGAGCATATGGAGTCACAATCGGGTCAATCCAAGTGACTGTCACTGGATTGAAGTTAAGAACATCTGTTAGTATCTAGAGAACTAAAGATGTTGTCTTAAACTATGGAGAAGGATAACTTGAAGTGACTGGGATCACTGCTGCAAGTTTCCAAACAATTAAATACTGAGGTACTATAAAGTTTGAATAACGGGACAGTGAGCTGGAAATCTTCCGAGCAAGATAACTGTTGCCGAATAAACAACAAATGCGGATTATTGCTGCAGCTGAGGCAGCAATAGAAGCCATTTGGATCGAAAATAAATCTAATTAGATTAGATATAGTTCTGTTAGCAGCTGAGCTAGGCGTCAGCACATGCTAAGGAATTAAAGGTCTCATCGACGATCCAGATATATACTTCTATATCATCTGATTCGTTCGGATCACACATCGTGGCGATGTGATGATCGTATAAATCGCGTCAGACGATAACAAACAAATCCGCTGACGAAAACCTTTCCTCAGCAATTTGAGCGAACCGTACATAGTTCGGGTGTGGGACACTTGAGTGACTGGCTATGTGCCAAGTGGGAGATTGTTGGACAAAATGACCCATAGCGTCACTATTTGCACAGATCATTGTGTTGTTGTAGCAAATTAACTATGTGACAAGGAAATTGCACTCTCATCATTTGTGATTAGATCACCATAGATATATAAATGAAGAGAGGTCCCTATGATTAGTTCCTGGATTGAGATGATATGAGACAGTATCAGTCCCCGAAGGATTAATCATTAAATATCCCTAGCCGAGTATTATCGAGACTGGACATCGATAATGCGGAATAGGCTAGTATTGCACTTGTGTGCGTTGTGAGGGCACAACGGCATAGTTCTCATATATATAGTATTGGATACTTATGCAAGTGCGATAGGAGGTCGTGTTTCACCGATGGTACGGGAAACAGCTTCGCTCTGGATAGACCCTTCGGAATCCCATTGGTATTATGACTATGTGTCTATGGGAGGCCGAAATCAAGGTAGGTGTGTATAGTCTTAACCTGAGACTTGCATCGCTAATACTTGCGATAATCGGTAGACTTTGGTCTTGGTGGTACAGGGCTTTAACCGGTTCTGCGTACACCACTTCTGGGTTTATCAGAGAGTCGTAGTGTATTGGGTGTGATGTCAAGACGGAAGTATCACTTCAGTCATAGTGGAGATGATGTCACGCAGGATACGGTACTAGTGCTCTTGAGTGTTGCGCAACCAATCGAGATATTGTGACCAGGTCATGAATATCCGATTATAGAGACTATGTTACCAGACATCCGATATGTGTTTCGGACGGGGTAGACACTTATCCAGCCCCAGCCCTAGCACGTGACTATCCGATACTGGGCCGATACGCACAATACATTGGTATACTACGCTTGATACAGATCTTAATATTCTTAAATGGATATGTCCGGAGAATTGGGTAGACTTGGTGCTTTGCTAGGAGTCGACCTTGTCTCGTAAATCGGTAGAACGTAGTACTTGGTACGTACGTGATTCGGATACTCCGACGACCGTATTTACTGCCAACTTATCCGGGGATCTCATGGGTCGCTTCCCGATAATCCACCGATGACACACAACTCGCACTCTTGAATAATCTGGGATTATATAGAAGAGAGAGAAAATTAATCTAGGATTAATTACGGAGATATTTTATCTAGGATAAAATATCGTCTAGAGAGAGATAACGATTAATTTGGAATTAATCGGTAAATTAATATATTCGATATATTAAATGAAATTAGATTTCGACGCAGAATTAAAATTAGATTTTAATTCGGGCGAACGAATTAATTTAGAATTAATTCGTTAGCGACGTGAATAGTGAATTCGCTAGGCGTAATCATTTAATTACGACGCGACGGAAAAATCATTAATTTGGAATTAACGAACCCGAGCCCGAGTGTGATTGCGAGCGTATTCGTATTTCGAATTCGAGTGCGACAACGCAAGTCGCATCAAGCGTCAAATCAATCAGTCGCATCAAGCGTCAAATCACTTGTCACTTTGAGTGATGTGACTTGACAACATGTCACTTTAATAAAGGTGATGTGAATAGTGATGGACAAGATGTGTGTAATGATGGCTTTTATTGTTTGACCTTTTAAAAGCAAATTCAAATGAAATTCATTTGAAATTCACAAAAGTGTATAAGATACACTTGAAATTCAAATGTAATTAACTAATACACAACTTCATCTCTCTCATTTTCTCTCTTCTCCTCACGCCCAAACTGAAAAATGCTCATTGTTTTTGAAGCAAAATGGTGTGAATAAAAGGGAAGCAAGAGTGGTTTTTCATGGTGAGAAATCAAGTGCTAGCACACTTACGAGTCTTGCGAAGGTGGTAGGGAGGTTCGCCCATGAGCCGGGATCCGTCGGACGAAGCTTGGAGCTCCATTTCTCAACTCAATTTTCTGTTTTTGAAGGCAGTGGACTGCATCATTTGGGCGTCCTTGGCAGTGAGTTTTGTGGCTTTGTTCGTCTTCAAATCGACTCAACCGATCGATGTGAGTATTCCGCTATCTCCGTTGGTGTGTTCACACAATGTTTTCATGTCTTGTTTGATCTTGGGGCCTAGATTATAACCAACAATGAGGGCTGCCCAGGTCAGCCCAATAGTACTTGGGTAGTTCATGGGCTGCCCAAATAGTGACCAATTCACTGTTTGGACAGCAGACACCCGGTAAGCCCGAAACTCACCCAGTAACGCCGTTTTTCGCCTTTTTCGCATATTTCAACTCCGAAATTGTTCCAATGCCAAAAACAAATCCAATACATTTATAAAACATACTTTTCATCACCAAAATCATAGAAAATCAAGATCTGATTTGGTAACCAAAAATATCATTTTTCATGCTTTAAATCCAATTTTCCCAATATTAATCATATCGACATTAACACCAACCAAATCCACCACCTATGAAGAAATCAAGAACAATTATATAAGTTACAAGAGTGGTCATAACACTCTAGAATGACAATATGTCATCAAATGACAAAATTGAATCAATATTACACTAATATAGTCCAATTAAACTTCACACATGCATCTAGCCTCCAAATCAATCCTCCAAATCAAAAAACCCCAAAATATAAGAAAGGAAGAAACCCTAGAACTTGTCTAGATACTCAAGAACAAGAAAAAAACTTTCTAAGTCTAAGAGTTATGAAGATAACCTCCAAATCTCCTAAATTCCTTAAACTTTTTCTTGATTTTCTTCACTTTCTTCCTTGATTCTTCAAGAAACTTTTGGGTGCTTTTTATTTTGGTGGATTTCGGCCATGGCTTCCCTTAGATGATAAAATAAAATTTTCTCACTTTATAAAGCAAGTATAACCGACTTTGGAGGGGGGTGAAGGGCATTTTGGTCATTTGGTCATTTTTTAATCTAATTAAATAATAATAATAATAATAAGCTTTAAGTTAACCAATCCAATTTGTAAACTTTAAGCTTAATAAAATCATGTCATATGTAACCAATAATAATTAAACATATTGCATAATAGTTATGTAATATTAGAATAATTTAATTATCTAGATATTTAACATTTCAACATCTAAATAATTCATTAATGCAATTATTATTATATATGTATTTTTATTTACATTAAATAACAAATACATATATTAATGGCATGTGTCAAATAATTAATATGTATCAAATCAAATTTTATAACAAATACAAATACACATGAATTATCAAATGACCGAAATGCCCTTAATATATGTATTTTTGTTTAACCGATTAAATGATTCGAATTAACTCATTTAATCCAGTGAAGTATTATGAATAATCTATATGATTAGTACCGGATTAATAAGATATGAGACAGTATTGATTCACGAATGGTTTGATCATTAAATATCCCTAGTCGTAGTATTATCGAGACTGGACATCGATAATGCAGAACAAACTAGTATTACATTTGTGCACGTTATAGAAGCTTAATAACATAGTTCTCATATATTTAAGTATTGGATACTTATGCAAGTGTGATATGAGGTTTTGTTAGCCGTTGGACCGGGAACAGCTTTGCTCTGGATAGACCCCTCAGAGTCATATTGGTATTATGACTATGTGTCTATGGGAATCCGAATCAGGGTAGGTGTATGTGGTCTTAACTTGAGACTTGCATCGCTAATACTTGCGACAATCAGTATATTTTGGTTTTGGTCGTCCGAAGCTTTAACAAGTTCTGTGTATGCCTCTTCTGGGTTTACTGAGAATCGTAGTGTATTGGGTGTGATGTCAAGATGAGAGTATCACTTCAGTAATATGGAGATGATGATCACGCATGATACGATATTGGTACTCTAATATGTTGTAGCAATCGGGATAATATGACTAGGTCATGATTATCCGATTAAAGAGACTAGTTACGCGGGATCTGATATATGCTTCGTACGGGACAGACACAATTCCAGTTCTAGGCCTAGCATGTGACATCTGATACTGGATCGTATTACGCAATACATTTGTATACTACGCCTGATACAGATTAAATATTCCATGTTGAATATTTCTGGAGAATTGGGTAGGCACGATGCTTTGCTAGAAGTCAACCATGTCTTGTAAATCGGTAAGAACGTGGTATGGGGTACGCACGTGTCGGATGGTCTGATAACTGTATTTACTGCCAACATATCCAGGGATCTCTTCGGTCGCTTCCCAAAGATTCACCGATGATATTTGACTCGAACAGAATTAATCTGTGATTAATTATGAGAGAGAAAATTAATCTAGGATTAATTACGATAAGAATTAATCTTGGTTTAATTATGAGAGAGAAAATTAATCTAGGATTAATTGTGGCAAGAATTTATCTGGGATTAATTCATCTAGAAGAGAGAACGCGATTAATTTGGAATTAATCGGTAAAGTAAATTTAATAGTTAAATTGGATTTTTACTATTTAATTTATTTAATTGGGCTAAAATAATATATCAGATATATTAATTGAAATTGGATTTCAATTCAGAATTAAAATTGGATTTTAAATCGAGCGAATGAATTAATTTGGAATTAATTCGTAAGCGACTTTCGTAATAATTTTGCTAGGCATTATTATTTAATTAAATTGGATTTAATTACGTCGCAACGGAAAATTCGTTTAATCGGATTAAACGAACCGGAGCCCAAAGTGTGTAGTGTAAGCCAACTAGATTTGGAATTAAATGGGTGGGACCCATGACTTACATCAATTATCATTAATTGATGGAAGTGGTTGGAATAGTGATTGGATCTTTTATTACACACACCTACCACACTTGGAAGTCAACTTTTGTATTTAAGTTTTTGGAAAACACAAATACATAATGGACTCTCTCTTTCCAAAAGGCTTGGCCGAAATTACCTCTCTCTCTTTCTTCTTTTTGGCCGAATTCCTTGGCCGAATTCATCTTCTTGGTCGAATCACCTCTCCCTTGGCCGAATTTGCTTTTCTTGGAGGGAAAATTCCCCTTTCGTTCTAGCTAGCACTTAAAGGAGTCAAAGAAAGGTGACAGAGAAACTCACCCAAGAGTTTGGAACTCAAAAAGAGGGCTTGGAGCTTCTACATCCATGAAAAGTTTTAAACTTTAACCGATCAATGTAATTTTTTCCGCAACTTATCTTTTATATTCACACATAAATCAATGTTTAGGATCATTGGGCATGTCTTAGAGACACTAACAATGGTATCATAAGCCACCTAAACTTGATTTAAAATCTAGGGTTTATATACTTTAATCTGGGGATTTTGCTTGGAGTATGAATTTTCCTAAATTGATTGTTTGGTTATTCTTAGATTATGATAACTTAGAGTTATGCATGATTGGATTTGAGAAAATTGATTAGATTAATTTTTCCCCAAAAACCCAAGCATGGCCGAATGGTACCCTAGGTCCTTTCATGGTGATTTTTTGAATTTAGACTATTGGATGAGTTTAAAGAATGAAATGAATGTTAATTGTTGGTTTAATTGGATTGAAATCAAAATTGAATGTTGTTTCATGTGATTTCCATGGGTTGAAGCATGTTGGAATGAATTGATTTTGCTTCAATTTTGTGTTGGACATGAATTTGAAAGTGAAGCATGATTAATTAGATTAATTGATGTTTTGGAAATATTGGATTAATTAATTAATTGTGTTAATTATACTTTAATTGAATTAATGTGAATTTGGAATAATATATTAATGTGAATTTGTTGTATTTGGGCTAATGGGCTTGGTTGGGTCAAGTATGGTTTTGGACAATTGGGTTGGATCCAATTGGACCTAAAACCATTTCCATAAAGTCCAAAGTACAACTTATGGGCCTTTAAAAAAAATTTAATTGGGCCTAAATTGATTTTTGGCATAGAGTGATTCCTAATTGGGCCTTGGCATTTTGGGTTTGATCCATAATAGCCAAAGCCCATGCCTAAAGAATTAATTGAAAGCCCATTGGACTTTAATTCAATTGGCATTGGATGCTAATTGGATATTTGAGACCCAATTGGATTGGATTTGGAATCCAAGTCTAAAATGCATTATTAAAAGTGTAATTGTTTAATTTGGAATTAAACACAAATTAGTATTGGATACAATTTGAATTGGATTTAAAATTGTAGTTCGATATAATTCAAGAATACGTACTTTGAGTATTTATTCTTAAACGAGTTGGACTCGCGCAAATCAAATCGTTGTATGAACATTGGATGGTCATTAATCAAAGATTAATTAATTGGATTAGATTGATTTACAGCATGATTTGTGTGAATACTTGGATGTATTTATATGAATAATGTATATCGGATGTATATTAGTTGGGTGGGGGTAATTTTGGAAATTATTGTAGATTTGATCTATTTTTGTAGATATAATTTCGTTTATATCTCTATAGATTTGATCTTACAGTCTCTACCCGATTGCTGGGGCGGGTTCATCATGAACTACAATATGATAAACCAAGAGAAGACTCTTGGAGAGTTGATGGCGATGCTGAAAGAGGCAAAGCTAGAGCTTCTGAAGGGCAAGAAGCGCGAGGCGTATCTTACTTCGACATCCCAGAAGGCCTATGCTTGGCCGAAGGCTTCTGAGGGTGTGAAGAAAAAGAAGAAAAAAGACAAGGCCAAATCATCACAGTCTTCTGGGAAGACTAAGAACAAATCCCAAGATGTCTGCCTACATTGTGGCAAACGGGGTCATTGGAAGCGTGACTGCCATGAGTACAAGGCGCACATGAAGGAAGTGAAGGCGGGCAAGGCTCTGGCTGCAGGTATGTTTGTTATTGAAATAAACATGTCCACTACTGGTTTTAAAAAATTGGATTTTTGATTCTGGATGTGGTACTCACATATGTATTGGTGTGCAGCATCTGCTGATTAGCAGGATACTGGCTTCAGAGGAGATCGACCTACGAGTCAGAAACGGGACGAGAGTCGTTATTTTGGCCGTTGGGACCTATGTTTTGTATCTGCCCTTGCGGCATGTAATTACATTAGGTGACTGTTATTTTGTACCTAGTTTGAATATGAACATCATCTCTGCATCTTGTTTAACCCGTTGCGGGTATACCTTTGTATTCCGGAACACTGGGTGTTTTGTATATAAAGATAACATTTTGATATGTACATCATATGTTAATAATAGTCTTTATATTTTGAATATAAATGAATCTCAAACATATAATATGACAAACAAAAGGCTCAAATTGAGTAAAACATATGAAACTTATATGTGGCATTGTCGTCTGTGACACATTGACAAGACTCGTAATCCACACTTTTGAATAATGGATACTTGGACGGATTTGATCCTAATTCATATGATGTCTGTGAATCTTATTTATTAGGCAAAATGCTTTTTAGCGGTAAAGTGTACGTGCCACCGAGCTGTTAGCCCTCGTTCATAGTGACGTATGCGGGCCCATGTCTAGCCAGGCTAGAAGTGAATATGAATACTTCGTAACCTTTACGGATGATGCATCACGTTATGGTTATGTGTATCTTATGAGACATAAGTCGGAAACTTTTGAGAAATTCAAAGAGTTTCGACATGAAGTAGAAAAACAGACCGGTAAAAGTATTAAAACATTGCGGTCGGACTGTGGTGGATAATACTTAAGCAATGAGTTTCAAGATTACTTGAAAGAGTATGGTATTCTTTCACATTAGACTCCTACCGGAACACCCAAATTGAACGGTGTGTCCGAACGGAGAAACCGAACTTTGTTGAACATGGTGAGGTCAATGATGAGTCGCACTGAGCTACTAATTTCCTTCTTGGGATACGCATTGAACAGTGCAATACTTATTTTGAATAAGTTTCCGTCAAAGTCTGTTGGACAGACTCCATATGATATATGGACAGAAAATAAACTGGATTTCTCATTCCTGAAGATTTGGGTATGCTGGGCATATATTAAACATTTGGATGGTGCCAAACTAGAACCCAAATTTGATAAGTGTCTATTTTTAATTGGTTATCCTAGGGAAACCAAATGATAGTATTTCCACAAACCATAAGAGAATAAAATATTTGTTGTTCTCCATGCGATTTTCCATAGAGGAATTCCTAAATGCAGTGGTAAGTGGGAGGAAAGTAGAACTCGATGAAAATCAGAGTGATACTGTTCTTGGTACCAATCCCCTCTCGGAATATGAACAGTTCAGCAAGGATGAGACTGTTCCACAATCTTCTAATACACAAGAATCGCGTAGGTCGGAGAGAGTCAGAAAACAACCTTAGAGGTATAGGTTTCTGATCTCACCTCATGTAGATATTAATCTTATTGAGGAAGATGAACCGGCTACGTATGAGGAAGCGATACAAGGTATCGACTCTGCTTTATGGCAAGACGCCATGAAGTCCGAAATGGATTCCAAATGTTTGTTATAAAGGGCCTCCTCAGGGTCACCCACAAAAGAAAAACTGCAGCAAAACAAATAAAAAATAGACTGTCAATGAGCAGGTACTTTAGTGGCAGCGACAGAAGCAGATGCATCGGTAGCGGGACCAAAAGCATCCTCCGCACCAACAATAGAGAATGGGTCGATGACCTCTTCAGTTGGGACAGTAGACGATAAGAGGTCAGGGACCTCTTCGATCGGTGCAACTGAAGTTGATGGCCTATGAGCTTTTTCGGTCTGGACTGTAATAGGAAGGGAAGGGCCGAGATCTTCTTGAGCAAGAGGCAGTACGATCATCGACTCGGGGTCTTGGATGGTCTCGGGGTCTCTTGGCGTTTGGCCAAAGACTTCCTCCTCGGTTATCTCACTCTTACACAACTTCATGAGCCGGTGTATCGCATCCAAATTCAGGCCAAATAGAAGCATCTCAAATATCTGCATGTATTCTTCTAGCCCTTCAATTTTGGCTTCCCCATTGGCAGCCTCCAAATGACCAGACACCTCGGACAGCTCGATTTCCATCATATTCAAATCTTCTAGAGCTTTCTCCAATTGGCCCTTTTTATCCTCGAGCTTGATCTTGGTGAGGTGGCTCGCCATTGCTGACGTTTGAGCTCATCTTTATTCTGTGCAACCTCGGCCCTGACATCATCCCTCTCTTTCTTCATGAATTCAGAGGTTTGATAGAGGGAGGCAATCTCGATTTTGCTACTTTCCTCGGATTTTTTGAAAGCCCAGATCTCAACTTTAGCTTCTTCCAACTGATTTGTCAATTCTTGTTCCCTCTCGGTCAGATGACTCAACAGTCTTTGGGTCTGACCCCCCTCTAAAAGGGTACTCGTCAATAAGTATTTATTGGTGTCCATGAGGACATGGCATTGTGGACGATAACGAAGCAAGACCCGAAGACGAAAGAGCCACCACATCATTTTTGAAGTTCTCGGCATCAACTCATCAACTCTTTGATACCGAGAACTAGGGGATGGATGTTGATGGTGATTTTTGGTCTCGAAGAACTGTGAAGCCTCAAGAGGGGTAGAGTGGGTTTTTGGCACTTAACAGATGAAAGTCCAAGATCTTCGTGTGGATGAGAAGTCGAAATAGAGGATCAGAATGATCAAATTCTTTTTTTGGCACCGACCCGATGAGAAGGACTAGAGCCCGAGGCGCAGATGAGGATTGACACGAGGTCGTCAAGAGATATATTTTGTGCTTGTAACAATGAGAGTGAGATTTGGAGTAAGCCAATTAAGGCACGATCACATACACATGAGGAAGCTTTATCAGAAGCAAAGAACATAGGAATATGATCACAAGAAGAAACAAGCTAGAAGAAAATCATAACAGTTCAAACTTTTATCAAGGGAAACTATTTCTCAATATTTCTACATACCCAAGACTAAAGCGGTCAATGAGCTTACTTTTGGTTTGACCCTTTTGAATAGAAGATGAGAGAAGTAAAGGCATCTCTACCTACCCAACCTGGTAATAAGAGTAAGGAAGAACGTCCCTCGTTTTGGTACACCGACCCGGGGATACAGGCCGGGGTTGTAGCATTATGCTCAAGTTCGAGAAACTTAAGCCCTAAACAGAAGTTTAAGCCTCCAAGGGCTGATGAGATAGAAGTAGGCCAGTGGCTGATGGGATGGAAGGGGGCTTCATGTTTATTCACTAACACACAAAACCACGTGAATGGTTGGAATACAGGTTGGCACATGGGCAAAATGTGTAGCAGTTACCAAAAAAATGTGAATTAGATTCAGATGGCTGGGAGTGGTTGTTTCAGACGACATTGTTACTATTTGTAGAGTGATTGGGGAAATGAGCCTAGGTAAGATAACATGGTAACATGGCTAACGTAATGAATTTGTATAATATTGGATCGGACGCACTATATAAAAGGGGTTGAAGATCCAAGTGTTGAACCAGTCTTAAAATCGTGCACTGGATTTCCGACAATTGTAATGAGTTTTTTGTGATATTTGTGATTGGTAACAAAAAAAAAAAACCTATCGCAAAAAAAAAGAGAATTTTTTTTTAAGTGTTAAGAAGGAAGAAGTTTATTTTAGTCCAAAACGAATTAATTTACTCAATTTTGAATAGAAAAATGTTGGGTATCCAAAATTAATATTTCGAGTATCAAAATATACCCAAATTTGATAATTTTCCTTTATATCGTCCTCAGTTTGTTAGTTGACTGGATTTGTGCATCAACAAAAACAACAAACTATTCAAGTAGAGTACTCGTGCGGCAGATTCGGCCCACCACATAAAACCAAGCTCAGAACCCAACCGGCACCGCACATCGGCGCATTAATTAACCCGACCCAAAAAGCCTGGCTTATATCACAAACAACCCTCGGAAAAGAAAGGTTAGATAACGCAAAAAATAAAAAATAAAACGCCTCAGAGGAGTCAAAGCCAGGATGAGTATGCAAGAGGAGCGCCATGTACTCAAATGTATCACATATCTTCGGATAAAAATATATTATTTTAAATATTGAATATATAATTTAATTTATTAAATATATAAATTATATTAATAAATTAGTAATTAATTTCATATTTTGAAAAATTTCATAATTATTGATAGAGTTAACATGTTTAATAATTTAAGTTACATATTTGAATTAAAGATATCAAATACCCTTGAGAGTACTGTAAATTGACCCAAAGGAGAGGATCAATAAATTCATATTTGTATTCGATAATTTTCATGTCTTATTTTTTTTACCCCTTGTAATTATTTCAAAGACAAAATTAATGATCCCTCAATAATAAAAAATGATATGGAGAGACGTTGAACTTTGAAAATTAAATAAATTTTTTTAAATAAATTTAAATTATTAAAAAATATATTATTTAAAAAATTTATAAAATCTACTACACAAATTATAATTTACAGACTAAATCCTTATTTCCTATGTTTTTTTGTATCTTCGACAAAAGTGGATGCTGAAGCCACACAAGCCGCAGGAGCAATCGATAAATCCCCATCCATAGCAAAAGGCAAATGGTTTCTCTGTCGACTTGGCTTCGATACATAGCTAATAAGTTGGAGTACTCACTCTCTATCAGCTGGAAGGTCATTGCTCTTCAATTTTTCAATTTTTTTTTTAATGCTGCCATTCTCGATTTTTATATATTCCCATTTTTTTCAATATTATTGTTGTGGGATCTGGCAGTGTGAGGCAGTCACTAGCTGCAGTGGCGTGGCAACAACATTGAATCCGTGGGTCAAAATTTAATTTTCACCAAAAGTGTTGGATATTCTTTATTTTAACGGGTGCATTAACAAACTTGGAGTTTATATTAATTTATAAGACATAGTTTGACAAATTTTCACAGTTGCCGCCGCTCGTCTCCGCCACTGACTAGCTGTTTAGGGTTTATGCCTGTTTAATTGTTATTATTATTTACAAATTGTGGAGAGTGTTCTAAATTTCATAACTCCTCTGTCGGATGTGTGACATTGTGAACCTGACAACCTGCTAAGATTTTTTTTCAGGGTGTACTACTTTATTTGTATGTTTTAACCAGAGAGGTGGGGCCTAAGATTAGACTAGTTTAGGGTCTGATTCATGGCATCTTTAAACGGGGTTTGTAGTTGAAATTGCTTTGTCGAAAATGTATGTGACATTGTTTGATAAGACTAAGACAAGAGAGTATCTTTCTGTTACTTCCATGGTGATGTGTAAAGCCTCAGTACATTAGTTGTGTTCTCCACATGAAACCTGAAACTCTCAAGGGCAGAGATAGGCAGCTTAGATTCCATTGTTCATTTATAAGTGTAGATTGACACTAATCTAAACTAGCCTAGGCAACTGTAACCATTACGGGGGTAATATAGAATTCTAAGAGACGATCCTTGTTTGTGTTTAGAACTGAAATACATGGTCCATGTCAACTGAAGTGGTGCACAAAAAAAATTATTGAACTTTGTTGATAGTGATTTTTGGGCCCGAAGATCCCTAACGCATTAAGAAAGGTATAGAAGAGATTTCCATTTCTAAGACTAGGGGCCTCGGCCCAAGAAACAGAGGTGCCTGACCCAATGAGGAGATTAGGATTAGTTTGTACTTGATATCCGACCTGAGGTGGAAAGATGTTAGTAAAGTGAAGGGAGTGAAGGCCTCAGAACCAACCCGATCTGGTGGCTCAGCAGGGCAGGCTGATGTTTGTTTCAGTTGCCCGACCAGGTAGGGCGGGTCGGGGTAGCAGTGTTATGATCAAGTCCAGGTGACGTAAGCCCTACATGGGGACTTGTACTCCCCAAAAAGGTCTGATGTGACAGAAGCGGGCCATTAGCTTATCTTCTAGCATACGCTATCGCAGGGGAGTAGTTAGAATACAAGCTGGCACTGTGGCATAGCGTGTGGCAGTTGCCAAAAGTGGTGTGGTTTCATGAGGTGTCAGATGGCAAGGCTACTGTATGCAGAGTGGTTGGGGAAAGAGAGTGTGTGCGGCGATGGCAGATTCACGTGGTTGACGTCGCGAGGATAGTGTAACAGGGGAGTTTGCCCTAGTATATAAAGGGATTGAGAATTCATTGTAAGGGGTTAGCTAGTTCTATTTCACACATAACTTGTAAAAAAGAGAGAGAAAAGTTTAAGTGTAAGCGAGAGCTAGTGCTGGTCGGTCAAACCCGACCACGTAATAAAGCTTTCTTTTCCCTTTTGCCCGTGGACATAAGTTGATCCATTCCGCCGAACCACGTTAAATCCTTTGTTCTGTCTGTGAGATTTCCTATTTGCCTGCTAAGTTTGCATTTGGTTCCCAACAAACCAATTTTTAAAAATACGTTTCGAGGCGGCCGCCTTGGGCCGCCTCGCACCGCCTCACGGCGTCGGCGCGTCGAGGCGGCCGCCTTATACGCTAACAACCGAGGCGTCCGCCTTTCACCGATGAGGCGGCCGCCTCAGGCTGCCTCACGCAGACTCGGCCTGGAAGTACGGGCATGAAATTACTGTGGAAGATGGAAATGGGGGATATAAGTATATTGAATGTCATTTTTGTAGTAGGACAATCAAAGGGGGTGTATACAGAATGAAAGAGCATCTTGCGGGTATTAAGGGTAATGTCGCGTCATGTACAATGGTTCCTCCAGAAGTGCAATCCGAGATCAAAGACTTTATGAAGAAAAAACAGGATACAAAAAAGGTTGCACAACTTTACCGAGAAGAACGGATTGATGATGGTGTCTTCCTACGCCGTACTTCTGGAGGTAGTTCAAACATTGTATCCCAGAGAATAATTAGAGGGCCAATGGATAGATTTCTGGTTAATATTGAAGAGGGAGAATTGGCAGACAATCCGGTGCGTCCCTCACAAGGAAGTGTTCAAGATCTCCGTGATCAAACAATACAAGATATTGGTAGGTTTTTTTATGAGAATGGCATTGCTTTTAATGTGGCTAATAGTCCATCATTTGTCAATATGGTGCGATCAATTGGAAATTTTGGCCGTGGACTAAAACCACCGACACCATATGATTTATCAACAACCGTACTTAAAAAGGAGTTAGACAATACTAGAGAAGTTGTTGATGAGGTAAAGAAAACATGGAGTGAAACAGGGATTAGCATTATGTCAGATGGGTGGAAGGATATGAGAGGAAGACAATTGATAAACTTTCTTGTGAACAATCCTTTTGGAACAAATTTTCTTAAATCGGTGGATGTTAGTGATGTAGTGAAGGATGCGAATTTATTGTGCAAGATGCTTGATGATGTTGTTGAAGAAGTAGGCGAAGATATTGTGATTCAAGTGATTACAGATAATGCATCAAACTATAAGAAAGCAGGTGAACTTTTAATGGAAAAGAGAAAATGATTGTGGTGGACACCGTGTGCGGCGCATTGTATTGATTTAATTCTTGAAGATATTGAAAGCTACCTCAACAAAAAAATGCCTTGTTCAAAGCAAAAAAGGTAAAGCTACCTCAACATATTTTATTAATATCTTCTTATTTTACATCATAAATTCATGATTGTTAATGTTAATTAACAGGTTTCTAATTTCATTTATAATCATGGAGCGGTGTTGGCTCTAATGAGAAGTTTCACAAAGAAGGATTTAGTTCGCCCCGCACCGACAAGATTTGCAACTGCATTCTTAACATTAGAAAGCATGTATGGTTTGAAGGAATCCTTAGAGCAAATGTTTACTTCAAAAGAGTGGAATGAACTTACTTTCTCCAAGAAGTCTGAAGGAAAAGATGCAAAAAAAATAATTTTTAATGATAGGTTTTGGACTTGTGTTGCTTATGCATTGAAAACAACCAAACCTCTAGTTCAGGTGTTGAGGATGACAGATGACGAAAAATTTCCTTGTATGGGATTTATATATGGTGCTATGGATAGAGCAAAAGAGGAGATAGAAAAAAATTTGGGAAATGAGGCTGGTGCATACAAGGAGATTTGGAAAATAATTGATGATAGGTGGGAGTCTCAGTTGCACCGTCAATTGCATGCAGCTGCTTATTTTTTGAATCCTCATATCCAGTATGCAAACAATCCTCCTTCCAAGCATCCGGAGATTAGGCGTGGGTTTATTTCATGCTTGGAGAAACTGTTGCCCAATCCTGAAGATCAATATGCGGCAGATATACAATCGGATGCCTTTCTAAATAAGCAAGGATTATTTGGCACCAATATTGCCAAACACACCGTCTTCAATCGTAGTCCTGGTATGTGAATTATCACTTTTGTGTAATTATTAACTATAAGATATTATATGAATTTTGAAAGTGTATATTCAATCTTATTGTAGCTGACTGGTGGAGAGCATACGGCAGTGAAGCTCCTCAACTGCAATCTGTAGCAATAAAGATTTTAAGTCTAACATGCTCATCCTCAGGGTGTGAACGCAATTGGAGTGCATTTAATATGGGTGATCTAATAATAACTAACTCATGTTTTGTGAATACCTACTTTATTCAACTTCTGATAATTTGAATAAATAAACTGTAGATTCATACAAAGAAGAGAATAGATTATCCACCGAGAAATTGAACTCATTAGTGTACATAATATACAATATGCGATTGAAGCAAAAATACATGAAAAAACATTCATTTCAATCGGTTGATGATTCTTTGATTGAGGATGAGTTGCCTTCTGATGATGAGTGGGTGGCTGAAGAAAGCTCTTGTGGAGATACTTCCATTGAACAACCGAGTGGCAGTAGAGCACCTGCACAAAAAAGGAGCAGAGACCAAAGTAAGTTAATCTTGTACAAATAATGCAACTTATATAATCAAATTAAAAAATATACAACTTTATGTTATTTGTTAGGGAAAGGGAAAAGGAAAGCTCCACAATTAGTGGATGAAGACAATACAAGTGAAGGAGGTTCTTTGGATGATGACTCATCTGATGATGACAGAGATTTTGACCCAAGCTTCATGCCGCTAGACACTAATGATAGTTTATTTAAGGATTAGTTATCAATAATTTTTTGAACATACTATGAATTATGAAGAAAGTAATGTATTTTGGATTACTTATCAATTGTTTTTTGAACATACTATGAATTATGAGAAATGAATGTATTTTGAATTATTTTTTTTTTCCGATTTCCGGATCGAGGCGCCCGCCTCACCGCCTCGAGGAGGTCCGCCTCGCCTATGCTGTCAAAGGCGGTAGGCGGTGCAAGGCGTTTTGATAGTCTACCCGCCCAAGCGTTTCCTAAGCGCCGCCCAAGCGCCCTTTTAATTTGTCAAAGAGCTGGTTGAATAGTCAATTATATAAAAAAAATTATCTATTGTATAAAGTTTTATAACTTAAATAAACAAATCAAACAAGTGATACCAATAATTAATTAAGTGCTTAAACAAATACTCAAACTCAAACAACCATATCTAAACAATTCAAAGTTTCAAATAACCATGGCTTAAAAAAAATATTGATCATGTCCTCAAAGGACCTCGTCATCTCCTGAAAACATGCCATCATCATTTCCATCACTCCCCACGTAATCATCATCTTCATTTGAAACATCCGTTGTAGAATCTTCATCTTGAAGTTGGACTTGGGGCCTAGAAGACGACCCTGCTTGAGTGTTCTTAGTACGTCTTTTATAAGTACGAGTGATAGGAGGAATATCATCTTGATTTCCTTCAGCATCTTCAAGAGTTCCATAAGTAAAGTCTGTTCCATCTACAAAATCTCCTCTAGCATCATGTGGTACTAACCACTCGGTACATTCATCAATTGACTTCAAGAGAATAGGATCAAGATCTTTCCCAAGAATACGCTCTTCATAACGCTTCTTAAGCTTCTTGTTATATTGCACATATGCTAGATCCTTTAGCCGGCTCGATTCTAAGCAGTTTCTCTTCTTAGTGTGGATCTATAATTATTAACAAGTGTATTAATATATTTTTAAAAAAAAAAATAAAGAAGCTAAAAATGCAAACAAAAACAAGAAGAAAGAAAAAGAAACACACTGACATTACTAAAAGTGCTCCAATTCCTCTCACACGGAGAAGCCGAACTAGTAAGTCCAACTAATCTCTTAGCAAATGTTTGCAAGGTTGGAACTTCACTTCCAAATGTTATCCACCAAACATCTAGAAAAAATAACATAAGGAAGTACTTAAAAAAAAGTAACTTCTTAACATCAAATTCACGTAAAAACTATTTGAAGTAAACTTACATGGAGCCATCTCATCCTTAAGTCTTTGGGCACTAGGACTTCCAAATTTCCCTTGCTTTTCCCGAAAGGCTGCAAGCTCACGGATGATAGCTACTTCTTGATCTTCATTATCTGAAAGCTTATGGATACAATCCAATAGACCCGTCTTAACTTCATCATTACTATCCATTTCATTTGGAGAATTAGGAGTGGCATACATATATAGTGGGTTAAGATAATGAGCTGCTGCATGCAATGGTTGTCTGAGTTGCTCTTTCCATCGAGAATCAATTATAGACAACACTTTCTCTGAAGTATTCCTATCTTCTTGAGTTGCATCTCCCAAATTGGCAAGTAACTTTTCCTTGCAAAGTTTGATTGCACAATATATGTAAGCCATAGATGGCTTTTCCTCCATATCAACCATCCGAATCACATCAACTAATGGAGCCATAATCTTCAAGACATAATGCATTTGATTCCAAAAGGTTGATTTCTTGATTGTCCTTGCAATTTCTTTTCCAACTTTATGTTTTACCCACTTACTTTTCACCCAATCTTCATGTGTCATCATACTTCTTAAGTTTGGTTTTTCTCAAACATACTTTGCAAAGTATAAAATGTAGTGGCAAAACGAGTCACTGCAGGCCGCACTAGATCTCTCCCACCTGTAAGCTTCCTCATCAAATGCAATACATGAGTGTGATTGTAAATAAAGAGAGATATTTCTTTTGCTTTCTCCACAACATCTACCACCGTAGGCATGACACAAATATCTTGTAACATGAGATTAATACAATGAGCTGCACAAGGAGTCCAATAAATTCTATAGTCTCGCATTAACCATTTACCCGCAAGCTTGTAATTAGATGCATTGTCGGTGACAACCTATAAGTAAAAAAAAATTAATCATTCGCTACGTACAAAAACAAAAATTTACAAATTGGCAATTTAGGTAAACTAAAGTACTCACTTGTATCACATTCTTCTCACCAACCTCCAAAATCACTTCATTCAACATCATATAAATCAAATTCGCATCATGAATATAAGCTGATCCATCAATTGATTTTAAGAAAACCGTCCCTTTGGGACAATTCACCAAAAAGTTAATAAGAGTTCTCCTTTTCTTATCGGTCCACCAATCCGTCATTATGGTAACACCATATGTTTGCCAATGAATCTTGAACTCATCAATCCAATTTTTAATTTCTTGAACTTTCTTTTTTAAGATATTAACCCTCAAATCATGATAAGAAGGAGGCTTGAAACCTATGTAATATTAAATATGTAAAATTAGTAAAGATCAATCAAAATATAACTATAAGCCAATAATTTAGGAATATATAAATATATATATATTTATTTATTTATATTAAAAGTATCACTTACTAGATGGATCGGTATATTGCACAATTGCATGACACATCTTTTGATAGCTTTCAGATTTTGCACAATTAAAAGATATCTCATTCTCATAAAAGAAATCACCAATATAGCCATGGATTTTTTCTAATGCCAATTTGTTTCCCACTGTAGTGGGATTTTTTGGTACAAAGTTGGGATTCATGGTAACTAGGAAAGAGTCCATAGGTCCCTTTCTCTTCTTTGGAATTGAAGAAATCGGTTGTTTACCCCGCGCAAGTACTTCCTCCATCTCATCGTCTTCGTACACATTAACACTTTTGATCATAGCTTCATTAGAAGCTTTTTTCTCATCCCTTTGTGTGGTCTTACCTTCCATATAGGCCTTAATCTCATCAACCACCTCTTTGGGGACTTTGTTGCATTTCGCCACATCTCCTTTAATTCCCACAATATGTTGTTTAAAGCGTTTGATGCCTCCTCTCGAGATATGTCCACAAAAGTCACACCTTACATGTTCTTTGTTACCATTAAAAGTTGCCCATAATTCCAACCAGGATCATTGGAATTTCGTGGACGATAACGTTCGGGTTGATGTTCTTCACTCATTTAAGTTAAGTGTGTTTATTTTTGTTTTCCTATTTTCTGTGGAGCCCAAGTGGAGTATATGAATTAAAAATAAAATAACAAATGGAGAATATATATAAAATGATTCAAATCAACTTTTTGACTTCAATTAATAGATTGAAACAAATCATGGCATGCCTGCCACACGGCACAGCTCACTAACAGCCCACACTTTTTGACTTCTATTAATATATACATATTGTAAACAGTACAAAACAGTTTTGGAAATAAGTAAACAGCTCATTGCATTTACTGCCAGTTCTCTTTCTTCAAAAAACTTTTAATTCTGATTCTTGTTGACCAATGACACAGCACAGCTCTCAAGCAGGCCGGCCGCCTCGAGGCGCCGCCCCGTATTTTTAAACATTGCAACAAACCAAACAATTCACTGCTTGGGGGAGGTTTGTTCGAGGAGTGGTTTTCCCGAATTATCCTGGAACGAAAAACAGCCGTGAACAAACTTATTGAGAAAAAAGTTTTTATTTTGATGCAGTTTGCCATATTGTTCACTAATCAAGAAATACTTTCTATGCTTTATTTTCCAATGGATTATTCTGTCACTGTGTTTTTGCTACTTACCTTGTACACGGTTTCGGTTAAAAGAATGGCTCTCTTCTTACTATTATTTTGTTAGATTATTCTAACAAAATCTTCTTTATGAAGCAGAGCTACACGCGAGGTCAACTCAATGATGTAGAATTACGTGATTCTGTCGGGAAGTATATATTTCAGGGAAAGTTAACTTACACTCACTGGAATAAAGGAGAGGAGATGGCCCGAGTTATTGGTGGGCAAGGGGGAACTCTTCTTGTACGGAAGTTACCTCCTGCAGATCCAATGTAATACTAGTTATCTTTCTTTTATCCTTAATAATTTTGCAATTAATATTATGTTAACCTTTACAACATGTGCCATTTGGTTTTCATCCTTAATACTTTGTCTGAAAATTACTCCCAGCTCTATAATTTTGTCATTTTAGGGACACAAGATAATTAATTGTTATCCCTTAAAACTCCAATCTATTGTTTTTTTGCCTGATTACACTTGTATTGTTTTTAACTTCATTTCCATTTATTTACATCTGTATGAATATTTTACCTTTTTATCTATTGCTTGAGTTTGGAAATCAAGCCCTTTCTAACCTTTTTGTTTATTAGTTGAATTACTTTCTTCATCTTCTCTCTCTCTTTTGCGCTCTCTCTCTCTCTCGCAAATAGAGCATAGTTTTTCATGCAATTCAGGAGATTTGGAGAAGACTTTACCTACTATTAAGTACATGAAAATTTTTGTGTACACGAGGAAATACTTGGTTTTATCTTTATCTTTTATTTCATTAAGGGTTTCGTTGGTGCCAGTTGATTCTGATGTTATATTATCATATTTGAAGAGGATGAATGTTGGTGTAACTGTACTCCATCTATGACCTGGAGGTCACAGGATCAAGTCGCCAAAACAACCTGTAGGTACTGCATTTTTGCATATAAGTCCCGATGATGAGCCTCGTGCGGAGGCACTACCTTTTAAGTTGCGGAAGTCGCGGGAAACGGACGTCGGAAGGGAAAAGTCGGAAATCAATACCTCGTTGGATTTAATTCGTTTGCTTAGCCTCGGGTTTGCTCGTTGAACCTCTGTTTTAACTGTTAGCCTTGGCCCAAAACCCCCATAAACCCTAAACATGACACCCTAGACTCCTTTCTCACGCCTATCCTCTTAACCTCTCCCTCCACTCTCGGCATTCACAAACAAATACACAGCCACACCAAATAAACCCTATACACTCTCAGCACTTCACAACAAAGCACACAACTCCTCCACGCCTCTCTCTTCCACTCATCACACACACTCCTCAACCTAGACACCTCACGCACACACTAACCATGCACAAGAAACCTAGACACCTCACGCACACACTAGCCATGCACAAGAAGCCAAAACAAGCCTAGCCACCTCACATCCCACTTTCAACAAAGCCATTTAATAGCCTCCACCAACAGCCCCCCCCCCCCCCAATTAAATGACCTTTTCACTAAGTCAAATACAGCACCCCCCCCCAATTAAATGACCTTTCCACTAAGTCAAATACAGCACACCAACCCTCCACCAAACAACAAAGTAATTAAATAACCCCTCCATCAATGCAATCCACCAACAACCTCAACCCTCTCCTATAAGAAGCACAAACCCAACCATTCTTCCCCTGGCTGATTCACGCAAAAAGAACTCCAAAATCCCTCTCCATTGCCGCCACACGTGAACTCCAGTAACGAACCAACCAATAGAGCCAACAACCCCTCAGCCGAGACTACTCATCAAAAAACCCTTCATCAGCCACAAGCCACCCACAAATAACTAAATCACTCAGCCAACCCTCAATCCCACATCGGTCGCGCATGGGGTATGCTTCATGAGATGGTCTTTACGTGAACAACAAAAAGCCACCTACACAAAACCCCACAGCCCCTCCATCATGTAAACGAGATATAAACCACACTGCCCTCACTTCTCTCAATCACCTCACGCCCCTCTCTCCTTTTTGACACAGCAGCTAACTCTCTTCTCGCCTCTCTCTCCTGGACACACTCAATACCCTTCTTCGACACATCCACTGACGCCCCATTCACTTCTTCCCTTAGTCAACGTAAACCCTAACTCATCAGACCCATGGACACGTGAAACAACAAACCAATAAATCCTAAAAGCCCTTCGCCGAAGCCACCAACAAACAACCCTACACGCCACTTACAAGAGCCACGAAGCCTGCCCTCACATAATGGAACAAAGGAGATAGTTGACACACGGCACTCATAAACAAATCAACAACTCTTTAACCCCACGTGCGACAAGAAATCATGACCCTTCTCTCCTCACACCACGAAGACATACACAAAAGTAACGCACTGCCTCTCCACTAATCGACAAGCCGACAACAAAAATCCAAGAAGCACCCCTTTCAACCATCAACAAACCGAGTCAGCCCTTGTCCACAAACGCACCCAAAAAAGGGCCCACTCACTGACCTCACCGACTTACACATACATTACCCCTTCACGCAGACCACGTGAAGACCTCCAGCCCACTCACTGACCTCACCGATTAACACATATACTGCCCATTCATGCAGACCACGTGAAGACCTTTAGTTCACGTTAATACCCCTCTCGCCACTACCACACCCTTCACGCACTGCCCTCATATTCACGCCAACAGTCCAGAAGAAACCCCCCTAAACAGCGAACAAACTGCTTCCATAACAGCCCCTAACCTGCACCTAAACTGCCGAAAAACACCCCTGAACTGCACCCTGAAATTACCGAAACTGCACTGCCTGAAAACACCGAAACTGCACTGTCTTGACCACCGAAAACAGTCCCTAAAATCTGCCCATTTACCACCGAAATTCTGCCCTGAAACATAGCCCAAATACCGCAAAAACAGTAAGCAAACAGCAGCCCAAAACAGTGAGGCAACGAAGGAAATCGGAAAACCAGTAAATCGGAAAAGTTGCGGAGCACCAACCCTTCCGACAACCGCGTAGCGCATTTCCAAGAGACGACTTAAGAGGTTAGACCTGAGGGCACCCTTTTTACTTATTCCCATTTTTTTTTCTGTTATTTGTTTTACTTCGCATGAGTATTGTTGGTTAATGTGTGCTATGGCTATTGGATGAATGGAATATGTGTTATCTCTTGTGGTATATCGGATGGAAACCCAGACGTAAATTCCGTAGCCGAATCCGAATGGACGGTAATGCGGTCTGTACTTGGGAAACAACTTCACGTACCACTTGAGAGACACACATATTTCGTTTCATCCAACCTTGTGTTTAAGCATGATTTAGTTGTTTAGTATGTTATTTATTTTTATGCATGATTTAGTCGTTTAGTATAATATTTTTTATGCATGATTTATTTATGTTTCCGTATGTGTTAATTTAATGTATTCATGAGATTGCGTGCTTGCCGTACTTCGACTTACTTCTATGCATGCAAACTTAGATATAGGAGTTATTTTCATGAATGCGAATCTAGATATAGGTTATTCTTGCGCATGTATGTTGCGTAGACTCGGTTATATTATCGCATAAATCCGTTCATTACAAGTGGCATAAGTAAGGGACCATTCCGAACCCAACGGTTTGAAGTCTTCCCTTGCGAGGGGTGAGTGCGGCCTTAAATCATTTTCCCAGTTCACACTGGGTGACGACTCCTTAATTCTCCGGTTTAGTCCCCCGCGGGCTACTCCGTACTCCCGACCGGGCCGCGAGCCTGGAACAGCGTCGCCGATTTCTGTGTTCTACACAACCTCTTTGCAAAAAAAGCAAGGGTAAGGCTGCGTACATATTGAATCTTACCCAAATCCCACATTGTGAGATGCCTCGTGCGTTGAGCCATCTTTTTAAAAAAAAAAAAAAATCATAGTTGAACATCAAGTAGGATTAAGTTTGCATCTGAATGTGCATGTTAATTCTGGTCGAGGAGCCTATGAGTCAAGTAGCCAAGTGTTTGTGCCTAATTACATGCGAGGCTGGCTGGTTATTGGAAACCACTACATAATTTGGCTGTTAGGCAATATATGTCCCCAAGACAATTTAGAGACTCTCTATCTGTCTATGCCACATCCCTCTTTTCTTGTTCTATTGTTTATTTGTATATTCTGTTTCATAATGACTTTTTCTTTTTCTGCTTCATTATCATATTTTCGAGGATTTTATTGGCCTGCAGAATCGTTGACAGGCATGTTTTTGTTGGAGATGTTGTGGTGATGAAAGACCCTGAGAAGTCAGATAATTATCTAGTGAGAAGATTAGCTGCTATTGAAGGGTATGAAATGGTGTCAACTGACGAGAAAGATGAGCCTTTTGTTCTTGAAAAGGATGAATGCTGGGTGTTGGCTGACAATGAAAATCTGAAGCCTAAGGTTACTTTTTTTTTTTTTTTTTGTGATTAATTTGAACAATATTATATTCATATTTCAGATATGTTTCTTCTAAGTCTTGGGTTTCCATAAATCTCTTTCTACCATGCAAATATCATATTCATGGACTAATGTGTAAAGTCGGATTGAATTCTATAGTAATTGCTGTTATGAATAAATTGAACGGTCTGGTTCATAATCCTCCTTCTTGGAAAGCAAAAAAAATGAACTAAAATTGCGCTTTTCAATTGCTGCAATTATATCTCCAACTTGAATTCTGATTGATTGTGGGTGCGTATCACTAGTACAAGTCTCTTCAAGATGTAATTGCCTTTGGTGATTTTTAGTCTGGATATTAGGGTAAACAATTTTGTTGTTTCCATGGACCATGAGTAGTTTGTAAGTTGATTAATTATGACCATAAGTTAAACCTTTAGACACCAGACTGATTTATCTTATTCTCTTTCGGAATATCATTTATTTCCCCTTTTTTAAATTTTTGAGTGACAGGAAGCCAATGATAGTCGAACATTTGGTCCAGTTCCCATGACAAACATAGTTGGCAGAGTTATTTATTGCTTTCGAACAACTGTGGACCACGGTCCTGTACAGAACAGGTAAAGCTGCTCAGTTCCATTGTACTGAAACCACAGTTGAAACACGATTGGTTAATCAGATGATCTTTGAATATTTTGTGTTCCTTGACCAGTCGTTACAGCATGCGGAAGGATTTACCAGTATTGGAGGTGGAACTGGACGTTGACGAGCTGATGAAAAATCACAAAGCATAGACCCTGCCCTCACAGACCACTGTCTGACTGCATTTGGTTCGTGTTTATTGTCTTTTCCTGCTTGTGAAAAAAAAAAGATGATCTTCATGGTCACTCATAAGAGGTGCCAGATTTGTTTGTTGTTGAACAAACATGGCTAGTGGGTAATCGTGTCTTTTCTTTGGGTATGAAGAGGCCTCTATCTTCAAGTTTAAACTTGCTTTTATAACGTTATCAGTGTTTAAAATGCTCTGCCAAAGAAAAGGGGCAAATATTGTGATGAACGAATCCACTGTGTTCAGGTGTTAAATTTTTTTTTTTTTTTTTTTTTTGACTGGGTGTTAAACGTTAACATCTGAAAATGAATTGTTTTCTGTTCTGCCAGATTCTTTCTGTAGAAGCTTTGGGCAAGTTACCGTCACACATTTAATGTTTTGAAGTTAGAATTGTACTTGGAATCAGCAGATGGAGAGACCTACATTTTAGGGGGTCCATTCTACTTTTGGTTAGGGGTGAGCGACCCATAACCACTTGGAATCGAATGAAATTTCAATTCATGAATCAAAATCGGTCACCTTAGATAGGTTATGGTTCTTCATTGTTTGGAATCGGAACCGAAACTGAACTATGTTCTTGTTCTCTAAAGCTGCCTTCGATGGCGGTATGAACAAATTTGCCATTTATTTTAAATTTTTCAGTTTATTTATGTTACAAGTTGGATGATTTGTAGGAAAAAAAAAAGGCAAAGAGGTTTGGGAAGCAAAAATATTGCAGTATATGTATAATAACTTGTTCAGTTTATTTATGTTACTGGTGTCGGAAATTGCTGGGTGACTGTCCTGCTCATAGGTTCCCGGTGAAGTCGCGGTTGGATCTGAAGAAAGTAAAGCATGTTCACATAGCTTTAATAGCCTTGCGAAGCTCCTTAAGATGACCATCTGCCTATTAAACCTGTAAATGGCAATGGCGTAGTGGTTAGTTTCAAATTGTAGATCCCTGTTACAAATTGGATCTTGAATCTTATTCCAAAACCCATCAAAGACATCAAACACAAGAGGATTGAGTTATGTTTCTGACCCTATTCATCCAGTGGAGCATCAGTCATACTGTTGTCATAAGCCATGAAGTCTAATTTAACGCTAGCAGTCTAACACCAATAATAAGAGAAGTTTGTGAGTATTATTTAATTAGCGTTTTTGAATATATTATGAAGAGATTTTTTTTTTTTAATTTTGAGAAAGTAATTTTTATACGATTTTAAACATTTTCAAATACTCTTTAAGAGAGTTTTTTTAGAGGCGATGTTTTAATTAGCGATTATGAGCTTATTATCCAGATATTTTCGATATTTTAAGTTTTAACTTTGATAATCTCATTTTTCACTCGTTGAGTTTCAAAATTTGGCTTTTATGACCGATTTGGTCTTTGTAAATAGGGGTGGGCGCGGTTCGGTTTGGTTTGGTTTTTGCTAAAAACCGAACCAAACCATATTTTACGGTTCGGATTTTTTACCTCTCAAACCAAAACATTAAATAACGGTTTGGTTCGGATTGAAAATTTTTTAAACCAGTGGTTTACGGATTGGTTCGGTTCGGTTTACGGATTATTATATTTAAAACAAATTTTCATCCACTTAAGTGAAGACAAAAAAAAAACTAGTCTATCCAACAAATAGTATGAAGTGCTAGGGTGTAAGCTGTGACTTCAGGGAACACATGCACTTCATTAAGGATTGAAAAATGAGGCGCAATTAATTCTTATATTTTTAAAAAATTACCTTGAATAATGATGCTACCATCATTCTAATTAAGAGACAAATCTAACATCTTACTTTCAAGAATAATGATGTTATCATAAAACAAAAAATTTAAGAATAAAAGTATTAACAAATAAATTGAAGAATAAAAGTATTAACAAATAAATATATTAACAAAAAATTTAAGAATAAAAGTATTAACATACTAATAAAAAGAAAACATAGAATAAAATTAAAAGAAAATTACAAATTTTTTTTATAAAAATATATAATTTTTTTAATTATAACGGTTTGGTTCGGTTTAACAGGTGCGGTTCGGATTAGCTCCTGAACCGAACCGTAAACCGTTTGGGATAGGCCAATCCGAACCGCAAACCGAACCGTTAGAAAAAAAACCGTAAATTCGGTCTGATTTGATTCGGTTTGTGGTTTGGTTCGGTTCAGTCGGTTTTTTTGCCCACCCCTATTTATAAACAAATAAAAATGAAATGGAAGACAAATTTGAATGGCCCATATAAATTGAAAAGGTCGATTTTTTTTTTTTTTCCTTTCAAAATATGAAAACCAAATATTCTGACAAAATCTCTTCCTAAACTTCTTATCTGTCTCTCTCAGTTTACATTAGTTACTCACAAAACCCATCTCTTAATTCCAAAGTTTCCTCATCAAAATCTTTATTTTTTATTTTTTATTTTTATTTTTAAATTTAAAAATTTTCTCATCAAAATCGTTACAGAGCTCTAGAAAATCATGGGGCAAAGTCTGAATTCGATGAACCAACATCAGCAGCGACAATCCAAAGATGAGTTGCTCTATCAATGTGTCATCACCGGCGACGTCGACTCCATCAAAACCCTTCGCAGCCAAGGCGCTAGCCTTGAGGTAACGTAACAGAAACTCATCAAATCATTTTCTATGGCATCAACTTAAATATTGCAATTCTGGATTGTGTCAAGAAAGTTTGTATTTGATTTAGTGGATGGACAAAGAAGGAAAGACCCCATTAATTCTGGCTTGCATGGATTCTGGGCTTATTAATGTCGCTAAAACTCTTATTGAATTGGGTGCCAACATCAATGCTTACCGCCCCGGTAAGTTTCTGAACTATATCATTTGATGGCGCCATGTGAAGTTTATGGCTAACCCAATAACCAAAGTTTTATAAGGGGACTGGAGCAGGCTACCGTGAGACAAAATCTATTTTTAGATTCGATTCAGAACTATTATATGTCCAATGTCCAATATTGAAATAGCTCAATAAGTTTTTTCGTGTCAAAACAATTCAAATGCCTCACTTTTTTAGAACATGTCTGCATGCTTTTCTGAATGGTGATTCATTTTTTTTTTTTGGGTAGGTGGTCATGGTGGAACTCCTTTGCATCATGCAGCGAAAAGGGGGTTGGAACCGACTGTTAGGTTACTCCTTCTCTCTGTGTGAGTTATGGTAATGGTTTAAGATTGTGTTGCTGAAATGAAAATGAATTATAGATAATTATCTGGTCCAGGTTACAGAATTTTGCATGTCGATGTGTGTTACTATTTGCACGAATGAAGAGTGGAGATTTTAGTTTTTTTTTTTCTGCTATTTTCAGCCAATGCTCTTGTAAGGAATGATGATTGTCACACCGCACTTGGTGCTGCAAGAATTAAGGGACATAGGAATGTTGTCCGTGCAATTGAGGTATGCTTGACGATGTGCAATTTTGGACTTCGGCTGAATTCTGTGTTTGTTAGAAGATTGTTTACTGCCAAAGCTTTCTGTGTTTTTGATGTCTTTTTTTCTAGAGTCATATTAGCTATTTTCTGCCTGGCTGCGGGAGTTTTATGGTCCAAGCTTTCTCGAAGCATTAGCTCCTCATTGATGTCAAGAAAAATGTCTGTATTATATCAATTCTCTTTTTTCTTATGCATTATTTATGCTCTTGTGAGAATCTTTAACTATAGTATTTATTATATTTTCTATGATGTCAATTAGACAGTTTTAGTATAGGCACTATGCTCTTACTTTTGATGGCTTGTTCATAGGCTTTGAAGCTATTATTGCTGGTGGTATTAATGATATCTCTGTAACCAAGGTTTATTACTTGCAGCTGGGTTGTTGTTATACCTTGCGGTTCAGCTAATCCCTCTAAGCCTCTTAAATTTGAGCTTGTCATATATCCTACTTTGCAGGTATTCTAATTTGATTTTTGTTTACTTGCTTCCTACACTATTATTGTGCATTTCAATAACAAAAAAATAAAATAATAAATAGAGTGAAAATAATATTACTAAGGGGGAAAGCATCATTTCATATTTCTGAAAACAAGTTAGTAATATACTCTGGTTAACGCTATGTTGCTTAAGCTTCCTCTAATTCTGGTTTTTTCTACGGACGTATTTTAATATATAGTTTTCTAGATATCCCTTAGTTTTATATTTACCCTGCTTAATCTATATAATTTGCCGCATTTATCTGGGGCCGTGACAAGTAGAATCAAAGCCAAATTGCCAAGGAGATTAGCGCCTAGCAGGCACCATTCCAGGAGGGAATGATTGCCTGAGGAGCGGAATCATTCTTTCTTCCCTCATTTTTATTTCTTTCTTTCCTTTTTTTTCCTTTTCCCCTTCCATTCCTTGCTCTTATATCTACCCTTTCCCCCTCTGAGCTACTCGTGCAGTCACTTTCCCAAATTTCTGTTTTTGTGTTGATCTGCATGGTAGTGGTCATCTCATTATGAAAAGTTTTATGTGCGAAAATGGCATTTGGATTTTTGTTAATGGCTGATGACTCCGTTTCAGTGCATGATGCACTGATATATATTTCTCTTTATCTTTACTCATGCAGTTTGTAATCACAGCATGCACCATGTGGATTGTGGCATCAGAATTTGGCTTAGAATTTTAAGAATTAGTTTTTCCAGCTTTGTGTCGCATATATCCACATTTTGGTGGAAAATTAACTAGGATTTTTTTCCACCCATATAGCAGCCACAGATATTTTATTGATCTTCCAAATTTATTTTTGTCTGGTAAACAGGATGTCCAGCCTCGTGCAGTCATTGAGCTCTGGAAGGCCAAAATTGATGAACCCAAATTTCATCAACCGGATCCTACACTCACTATATATGACCCACTCTACAAGTAAGTTCATATTAATTAATCTATGAAAGTAAGCAATGAATTCTATCAGCAGCCTATTTTGTAAATTGATAAGGCAACTGAGGAATTGAGTGGGGTTTGAGTGACACAAATCTCATACTGAGGTCGTATATTCTTTGTTATGTTCCTTTGTTTTTGACAGTAGTCTTTACATCATATGTTAAATTTTGCTTGCCCTCACTTTGCTGGATCTTCTCTTTGATCTTGTATCTTCTCTTTACCAGAAATTCGATATAAGTTCGCATCTGCCAACGAGGTGACAAACAACAGCTTCAGTGGTTATACAATGCATGCAGAGAACTTGTCAGGTACAGAGGCCACATTGCATATAGATAATAGTTGTACTTGATGATGTGTACTTGTTGCCTAGATTTCATCTCACCATGTGTCTATTGGATATGCTTTTGGTATTATAGATGTTATAAAGATGAAAAATTATTGCATATTTACTTTTCAAATCTTTAAAATTGCAATAATTTAAAGCATAGTGTCTCATGATAGACAACTTTATCCATATCAGTCAAAATCATGTTGTTATCTTGGAGATATGAGTAATTAGATATTTATTTGCGCACCCCCCCCCCCCACCCCCCCCTCCCAATAAGAATATAAAATTTGATTGGAAGTCGGATTGGTTTGATGATGATTATCAACATTAATTTAATTTCTCAATTTATTTTTTAAGTTTTTAATTTACCTACAGTGGTAGAACAATGCAGTGTTGGCAAAAGTGAAGAGCTGCTTCACCACCTGGTCTACTGCTATTATGTTCTCAGTTTCAGGTTATGCCTTCCGCAAATAGCCACCAGAATGCTGAAGCAATTAGTGCACTTGGTTGGAAAATTCTGCAAGTGCTGAGACTCACAATGGTTGGGGAGCTGCTACACGTACAGAGGCAAGCTGTAGTGGATGGATGGATGAACCAAAAAGACTACAATGGGTGGGGTGATGAACCGGAAAAAGAACTACAATGGATGGGGTGCGTCCAATTCCGATTCAATTGGTAAACAAAGAAGATGGAAAAACCCATAATAAGCCTGCCCCTGATGTCCAAACAGGCAGCAGAATTTTCGGCACAAGAAGACTATAATGGGTGGGTATGCCCAATTCTGTCCCAATTTTGAAACAAAGTCAAGATTTTGCTAACCCTGCCCCCTGTTCAAATAAGCAACGGAATTTCTGAATCAGTTTCTGCAGCTCCATCAGCTCCACCCATGCCCGAGGAGGAATCTGGTGAAGGGCCCGATCCGCTACCCATCAGTTGAAAACAGTCTGGCAGGCTTGCATGTTCCTGTGTTAGATGATGGAGCTTCTGTATCAGTTGTAAAAAGATGAAGGCACTTCTTCATATGTATAATATGCGGGGAAGCTCCTGTACAAGGCGCCTGCATTCCATGTGGTCATATGGCTGGTTGCATGTCATGTTTAAGTGAGATCAAGGCCAAGAAAGGTGATTGTCCTGTTTGCAGAGCCAAGATACATCAGGTGATAAGACTCTACGCGGTCTGATACTCGAAAATGGATCCGGGGTTTTGCTTTTATTAGGTTTTATTTTTCATATTATAATACCAGAGCTTTTTTCAAGTATTTTATAGATGCAGTTGGAAGTGTAGACAGGCTAGCAGCTATTCTGGAGAAGTTATTCAATGCAGTTGGAGCATCATGCTCCATACTCTCATATTAGTGGAACCTACATGTAATTTCAATTTTATTTTTATTTTTATTTTTTGTTTAAGGAGCACGATTCCTGGAATATTGAATCAGTATGTGCCGTTTCATGAGTTTTGTGATTCAAATATCTAAGTTATGCTAATTTTCATGTGAATTTTTGGTAATTTTCATTTCCCAAACAAAAAACAATCTAGATAACTGAATAATTTATCTGGGATCTGAAATTTGTTAATCAGAGCTCAATTTATAATCAAAATTTGAAAGTGTTGACTGTTGAGCACTGACTTTGATACAATTCTCATTTTACACATGCCATGCCCTTGTTCAGAACAGAATCAGAACCAATAATAAATGCAACTACGAAAAGACATTACCAAGTATGATTTAACAACAAATATGCAATTTATTTTTTTTTTTAATCTTTGGGTAGGGGTGTGCATTAATCGGTTTTAACCGATTAACCGAACCGTTCCGACCCATTTTTTTATCACGGTTCGGTTAATTCGGTTAAATCGGTTATTGCGGTTAAAATTTTTAACTTTTTCGGTTATTCGGTTTGGTTACGGTTATGAGATTCGTATAACCGAACCGACCGATTAACCGAAATTAAACCATATATATATATATATATTATATATATATATAATATATAGATATATATTAGCACGTGCAAATCCTTTAATTTTTTTAGAGTTAAGATAGTCTGCATGTAAACTCTCAATTGGTTGTAGTTATATTGATTTGATAATACTACCCGAAAATAAAATTGAAAAAATTCAAATGACAAACTGCATTAACAGCTTGGTTTTTGACTCTTTTTAATTTCTCTCAAGAATTTAAAGGTAAAAATACATAAAATTTCAAATGTGTAGATTTTGCATCGTGGTGGATTCGTAACCCTTAAAATTTCTAACATGACAGGTTTGGAAGGAAATCTGAGGCCATGAAAATCATCGAGGGTTTAAAAAATATTTCTCTCGCATGTAATTAAATATAGATATATTTAATCAAATGTTAGTTAGAATCGGTATTTTTAGAATCGGATATGTGATCGAATTAGTGATCCAAAAAATTTAATGCGTCAGTGGTTCGACTGGTTGAAACGTTCCGAAAAATCGGTAGAACCGACCTACATCATATAATTTTACTAATTAAAAATTATAAAAAAATTAAATTTAATTTATTGGATTGGTTAATAACCGAATTAACCATAACCGACCGAAATATAATGGTTAATTGGTTAATGGTTATGTGTCATAAATTGGTTAAATCGGTCACACTTTTATTTAACCGAAAATTTCGATTACGGTTAAGAAATCAAGAATTAACCGACCGAACCGCCGATGCACACCCCTATTTGTGGGTCATTTTTCTTTTCCTATTTCAATTTTTTTCCCCGTTGTTAGATATGGCAATCCCTTGATAATGAAGACAAGATGATGACGTGACAACAATTGTAAATGGACCTACTCTTGTAATTTTTGTACATCTGATCTGATTATGTTGGATTAGATTTGGTAGTTTGTTGGATACTATTCGGCGTTTTTTCGGTAGTACACGTATAAGGTTCTAAACCTCCTGAGACGCGGTCTCAGAAATGGGTGACTAATTCCAAGAAAATACCTCTAAGGGGCACAAGCACACAGATTACAGCCTTAAAGATTACTGTTAAGGAATATTAAGGAATATTATTATGGAAATCTATATTATGGAATTAATCTCCAAAATAAAATTCCTAGTATCTTTAGGATTCATGATTTTATTATATTTCCCTATTATATGAAGATTTCTTATATTCATTATTATTGTTCATAGCTATATGATTCCTTTTCTATTTTGTTTTCTATGTAGCCTATATATATAGGCCTTTACCATTGTAAATTCATATAGAGTGAATTCAAGACTTTCTTTCATTATCTAACATGGTATCAGACACCAGGTTCTATTTTTCGAGTTTCACTCTCTCTGATTCTCATCGGCGCGTGGGGGATCACGGCTACCATAATTGCGTGACCTCACGCGCCCCCCCGTTGCCAACCACACATTGCTTTTAACCATGTGCCACCCCTTCACAAGTGTGCTCCTTTCGAGTTTCGACTCTCTTTCATATTTTCGAGCTCATTTCGAAATTTTTGCTACTTCTCAGTTTCGGCTCTCTCTCTCGGGCTCGACTCTCTCTCTGGCTTCCACTCTCTCTCAGGCTTTGACTCTCTTTCGGGATTTCCGCTTCCTCTCGGGCTTCGGCTCTCTTTTCGGGATTTTGCTCCCTCTCTGGCTTCGGCACCTCTCGGGCTTCGGCTCTCTTTCGGGATTTCGCTCCCTCTCTGGCTTCGGCACTTTCGGGTTCGGTTCTTTTTCGGGATTTCGCTCCCTTTTTCGGCTTCGGCATCTCTTGGGCTTCGGCTTCGGGTTTATTTCGGGATTTCGCTCCCTTTTTTGGCTTCGACTTTCTTTCGGGATTTCGCTCCCTCTTCGGCTTCGGCTCTCTTTCGGGATTTCGCTCCCTCTCTGGCTTCGGCACTCTCGGCTTCGGCTCTCTTTCGAGATTTTCGCTCCCTTTTCGGCTCGGCTTTATTTCGGGATTTCGCTCCCTCTCGGGCTTCGGCTCTCTTTCAGGATTTCGCTCCCTCTCTGGCTTCGGCACTCTTAGGCTTCGGCTCCCCCTTCGGGCTTCGTAGGTTAAAGCTCTCCGGTTTCGGCATCCTCTTGGGCTTCGGCTCCCTCTTCGGGCTTCGTAGGTTAAAGCTCATCCATTATCTCAAGGTTTCCAGCCTCCGAGTTTCAAGATTTTCAGTTTCAGAACCCCGCTCTCCGATTTCAAGATGCAACCTCAAGCTTACTCCTTCATTACCAGCTTGCGTTTGAGGGGGGTGTTAAGGAATATTAAGGAATATTATTATGGAATCTATATTATGGAATCAATCTCCAAATATAGAATTCCTAGTATCTTAGGATTCATGATTTTATTATATTTCCCTATTAGATGAAGATTTCCTATATTCATTATTATTGTTCATTATAGGATTCATTTTCTATTTTGGTTTTCTGTGTAGCCTATATATATAGGCCTTTACCATTGTAAATTCATATAGAGTGAATTCAAGACTTTCTTTCATTATCTAACATGGTATCAGACACCAGGTTCTGATTTTTCTAGTTTCCCTCTCTCTGATTCTCATCGGCGCGTGGGGGATCACGGCTACCATAATTGCGTGACCCTCACCGCCCCCCCCGTTGCCAACCACCACATTGCTTTTACCATGTGCCACCCTTCACAAGTGTGCTCCTTTCGAGTTTCGACTCTCTTTCATATTTTCGAGCTCATTTCGAAATTTTGCTACTTCTCAGGTTTCGGCTCTCTTTCGGGCTTCGACTCTCTCTCTGGCTTCCACTCTCTCACAGGCTTTGACTCTCTTTCGGGATTTCGCTTCCTCTCGGGCTTCGGCTCTCTTTTCGGGATTTTGCTCCCTCTCTGGCTTCGGCACTCTCGGGCTTCGGCTCTCTTTCGGGATTTCGCTCCCTCTCTGGCTTCGGCACTTTCGGGTTTCGGTTCTTTTTCGGGATTTCGCTCCCTTTTCGGCTTCGGCATTCTCTTGGGCTTCGGCTTCGGGTTTATTTCGGGATTTCGCTCCCTTTTTTGGCTTCGACTTTCTTTCGGGATTTCGCTCCCTCTTCGGCTTCGGCTCTCTTTCGGGATTTCGCTCCCTCTCTGGCTTCGGCACTCTCGGGCTTCGGCTCTCTTTCGAGATTTCGCTCCCTTTTCGGCTTCGGCTTTATTTCGGGATTTCGCTCCCTCTCGGGCTTCGACTCACTGTCGGGCTTCGGCTCTCTTTCAGGATTTCGCTCCCTCTCTGGCTTCGGCACTCTTGGGCTTCGGCTCCCCCTTCGGGCTTCGTAGGTTAAAGCTCTCCGGTTTCGGCATCCTCTTGGGCTTCGGCTCCCTCTTCGGGCTTCGTAGGTTAAGCTCATCCATTATCTCAAGGTTTCCAGCCTCCGAGTTTCAAATTTTTCAGTTTCAGAACCCGCTCTCCGATTTCAAGATGCAACCTCAAGCTTACTCCTTCATTACCAGCTTGCGTTTGGGGGGGGGGTTAAGGAATATTAAGGAATATTATTATGGAAATCTATATTATGGAATCAATCTCCAAAATAGAATTCCTAGTATCTTTAGGATTCATGATTTTTTATATTTCCCTATTAGATGAAGATTTCCTATATTCATTATTATTGTTCATTATTAGGATTCATTTTCTATTTTGGTTTTCTATGTAGCCTATATATATAGGCCTTTACCATTGTAAATTCATATAGAGTGAATTCAAGACTTTCTTTCATTATCTAACATGGTATCAGACACCAGGTTCTGATTTTTCTAGTTTCACTCTCTCTGATTCTCATCGGCGCGTGGGGGATCACGGCTACCATAATTGCGTGACCCTCACGCGCCCCCCCGTTGCCAACCACCACATTGCTTTTACCATGTGCCACCCCTTCACAAGTGTGCTCCTTTCGAGTTTCGACTCTCTTTCATATTTTCGAGCTCATTTCGAAATTTTGCTACTTCTCAGGTTTCGGCTCTCTTTCGGGCTTCGACTCTCTCTCTGGCTTCCACTCTCTCACAGGCTTTGACTCTCTTTCGGGATTTCGCTTCCTCTCGGGCTTCGGCTCTCTTTTCGGGATTTTGCTCCCTCTCTGGCTTCGGCACTCTCGGGCTTCGGCTCTCTTTCTGGGATTTCGCTCCCTCTCTGGCTTCGGCACTTTCGGGTTTCGTTCTTTTTTCGGGATTTCGCTCCCTTTTCGGCTTCGGCATTCTCTTGGGCTTCGGCTTCGGGTTTATTCGGGATTTCGCTCCCTTTTTTGGCTTCGACTTTCTTTCGGGATTTCGCTCCCTCTTCGGCTTCGGCTCTCTTTCGGGATTTCGCTCTCCCTCTCTGGCTTCGGCACTCTCGGGCTTCGGCTCTCTTTCGAGATTTCGCTCCTTTTCGGCTTCGGCTTTATTTCGGGATTTCGCTCCCTCTCGGGCTTCGACTCACTGTCGGGCTTCGGCTCTCTTTCAGGATTTCGCTCCCTCTCTGGCTTCGGCACTCTTGGGCTTCGGCTCCCCTTCGGGCTTCGTAGGTTAAAGCTCTCCGGTTTCGGCATCCTCTTGGGCTTCGGCTCCCTCTTCGGGCTTCGTAGGTTAAAGCTCATCCATTATCTCAAGGTTTCCAGCCTCCGAGTTTCAAGATTTTCAGTTTCAGAACCCCGCTCTCCGATTTCAAGATGCAACCTCAAGCTTACTCCTTCATTACCAGCTTGCGTTTGAGGGGGGTGTTAAGGAATATTA
This sequence comes from Zanthoxylum bungeanum, assembly GCA_019454045.1. NCBI lineage: Eukaryota > Viridiplantae > Streptophyta > Magnoliopsida > Sapindales > Rutaceae > Zanthoxylum > Zanthoxylum bungeanum. The sequence goes on along the minus strand of SKCR01045735.1, from coordinate 12,027 downwards.
AGGAATATTATTATGGAAATCTATATTATGGAATCAATCTCCAAAATAGAATTCCTAGTATCTTTAGGATTCATGATTTTATTATATTTCCCTATTAGATGAAGATTTCCTATATTCATTATTATTGTTCATTATTAGGATTCATTTTCTATTTTGGTTTTCTATGTAGCCTATATATATAGGCCTTTACCATTGTAAATTCATATAGAGTGAATTCAAGACTTTCTTTCATTATCTAACAATTACAACGCTAAGAAATACGGTAAATGTAAACTACTTGCTCATTTTTTAGTCTTGTTTTTTCTCATTTTCTTTTCGCTACACCTGAGCCTTTTATAGTGCACGGTCCCGCTAATCGCTCGAGCGATTTCACCGTCTTCAGCTCCCTAAACCCCCATGTTTGCTGCTCACATGTAATTGATGGATCATGCGCGCAACCGCTAGATCGTGCGTACAACTGCTGGGTAACTTGCTAGATCGTGGGGGTTACTGTCAGTTTGTGCAATAACCGTTAAGTGTGCCTACTCATAACTAGCCAACCGCATGGTACCTTCGCATATTCATTTTTCTTTCATCATTCTTCGTTCTTTATGATTCTTTACTCATTCCTTGAATCGTCTTGAGTTGAGTCTTTCTGGGTCAATTCATTCTTCCTTCTTCGTCCATAATGATGTCATGCATTTTCGTCCTTTAATACGTCATGCATTTTCGTCCTTTGATATTTATTTTCCTTTTAACATATACATAATAAAATTCGAGTGATGCTACCTAACCCGGTGTCGAAATTGTAATTTTTGTTTCCCGGGTCAAAATTCGTCTTAAGTTCGAATTTTTGGCTGAAGGATGATTATTAGTGCAAATTTATTGTTTAATAGATTAAAATGCCATAAATGTAAATGGTCAATCTTACTAATTATTATTGAATAAATTTTTCACATAGTTCGATTAAAAATTTTAATTTTAATTTTAATTTTTTTTTTTATAAAAAACTTAGTGGGGCCCGGACCATCTTATACATGAAGGTGGACCCGTCATTGACTTTATCTACGGACATAATTGAAATCATGTCCGTAGATAATTGATATAGATGTATGAGTGCAAGGCCTCCACTATATTTTAATATTTTTCAATATTGAAACATTCATTTGAAAAAAATTAATAACACTTATCCTAATTACACTTATCATCACCATATGAATTTGAATATACATTAAGTATTTGAATTAAGAGGTAATCCTTTATCCTTAATATTCCCTTGTAAGATGGACGCCAATCTTGGTTTGAAGAAAATGTTTGACAAGAAGCCAATGAATATATGTGGGACAATGTATGAATTGGCTCAGCTTTCCAACCACAAATGCAACATCTAGTTTTTAAGAGAAAGATATTGTAGACTTCCAACAACAAACCGATATTCTATGGGATCTGTTATTGTTGTGCCATGATATAGTGATGGTACTTGCGTGGTTGATGTTGTATATTAAGTGCTATTAAACGAAATTTAACATGGGAATTCAATCACAATCATTCTAAAACTAGAACACAATAATGGAATCATGCCATATTGAACATATACCCTAAAACTTAGAAAAGTAAGAAAAACCTGGAAAATTATTGATGATAATTAAAAATGAAATCCAAGTCGAGATGCCTCTGTCCTTAAGAACTTATTAGCCTCCGCATCGGTGCTATACGGATGCAATGTAGCTAACATTCTCCCAGGATTCCTTTGATACTTCTTGTTGAATGGGCACTCCTTTAACAAGATCCTGAACTAGGACAATTGTGGAAACTCTCTTTTACTTTAAAAAATGACTCTCTTAGAAAATGTATGAGACTTCACTTTCTAGATGCCATGAACTCAATAGGCCCTTTAATTTATAGTCATGGAAGGTGTATTTGAAGGCACATTTTGGTGTGGGGTGTAACCCTCCCAAGGGTTATACCTCTTTCCTTATACCATTTGAGGCATAGAGTCTCATTTTTCCAAAATAGAGGACATGTCCCTACATGTTTGTGTCTTTCCCATAAGGCACAACCCAAGGGACATGACCCTCCTACACACATACTCTATATTTAGAGAATTTATAACAATCCCCCACAATTATCTAAATATTAATACAGACACTTGAGAGAGTTTCCGTGAAATAGAACTGCATCGAAATAAGTAGCTTTCGCCTTGAACCTTTCATAGTGAATGACAATCGAATTTACTTGGTAAACCAGTGACTCTTAGTCTTGAACTGTTATGTCGTGGGTGTAAACCAAGATAATTGCCAACACACAATTTTACTTCGACCATTTCCCGTTCTACGGTTGTGTTCATTTCGCCCATGAACATTGGTCCTGGATTCATCAAGTCCTTTAGGGAATTCAGCCTGGAAAAATCTCATGGAAGAGGCCTCACTTCTTACTTGAAATAGGTGATCTACTATAAAGATGTAATCTTCCTTTACCCACATTAGGAATATTCTCCTAATATAGTGATCATTCAAAGCCTTAACTTATCATACCCTTGACAAACAGCACTCTGCATCATTATCGGAATGGGAAAGAGTATAAAACTCTACAGTGCTTGTTTTGAAATGGGAGGTGATGCGCGAGGAGTTTAGAAAATTCAATGGTGCTCTAAATTACCTTTGTGAGACATGGTTACACCCTTACAGAGACCGATTTGTTTCAGCATGGATTGATACATGTATGCACCTGGGGAGAAATTCAAGTCAAATGTACAATTACTTTATTGCTTTACTATTTAAATTTTGGTCATTATTGTAAATTTTGCTAATGAAAAAATACAATATTTTTTTTAAAAATTATAGGGCAGAGTCTGCACATTCGAGAATGAAATTATATTTGGGAAATATCATGTCATCCCTACAAATATCTTTTGATAAAAATACACAAGATGTTGAGAAATCAGTTTGGGGAAATTCAAAAGTCATTCGAGAAATCTTTGAACATTCCACGGCATACATATTTGTGTGAGGAGATTTTTAATCAAATAAGGTGTCAGATTTCGTTAAAGGCGATGAGTACATTTATGATCAACTTAAATGTGTTGAGGAAACATCTCACCAACTAGTCGACATGTGCAACTGCTCATTCAAAATTATATATGGATTGCCATGTATGCACGATATTGCATATTACCTTCATCTTTCCATCCCAATTTTGATACAAAGTGTTGCCGCACATTGGAGGAGGTTATCTATGCACGTACACGAGTTCAATTATGATGCAACACGGCCTAACAGGATATCAAACGTTGTTGAAATATTAGATAAGGTTGATCCATGTATGCGAGAGCATATGATAGACAAGTTTCTCGATATGGCAGATCCATCTCAAAGCACAGTTCGAGTCCCTTCGTACAACACTGAACATAGAGTTCCACATACAGGCAGTGATGAGCAAAGCAGACGTCACATACCTTCTTTTGGATTTGCTTCCACTTCATGATCTACGGTCACTCAACTAACTGTAACGACTCTAGGGAGAGGGGGCCGTGGGAGGCGATCAACCCATGATCAGTCTCAACTTCCACCGATCTGTGATACCTATTTTAAGAAATTACCTGTGGCATATCAACGTTATATTTGTCACACTATTGATGTTCAAGTTGATGGTCATTGTGGATTCAGAGCAATAGCTGCACTAATCGGGTATGGCGAAGAAGATTGTGGTCAAGTACTATGCGACCTTATTGAAGAGATTCAACAAAATAAGGATTTATATGATCGACTTTATCTATCAAACGGATGGGCAGACAATCTATTACACTTACTGTATTTCTTCCAGTCACCGGCACTAGAGGTACATTGGATGGACTCAATGAGTTTAGGAATTGTCATCGCTTCGAGGTACAATCTTGCACTGCATGCATTTGCTGAGAATGTTTGGAGTTGTTTTATTCACTTACTATTAAGGTCCCCTACAGTTCTAGAGCAAGAGTGTCAAGAAATAGCCATTGTTCATGTTGGCAGACACTCTGTGCAAGTTTTCTTACACCCTAATTACCATGTACCATCCAACCCAATGTGGTGGTGGGAACATTCATCGTACGGAGATAAAGAATGGGTCACTCGTTATAGGATTCGTAATCAATTATGGTACGAAATATTGGGTATATCACCAAGTGCGCCAGGAGGAGATTTTGGAGGCAACATAAATTAGAATTTATGTTTTTATATTTTTAAGTGTAACTTTTTATGTTGCTATTTGTACTATATTTTAAATATATATTTTTCTATTATACATGAGAACATTTTTATAATACATTAGTGTTAAATAAATTAAAAAAAATCACAAAAATTAATAATAAACACAAAATAAATAACAATAAATATGAAATTTGTAATATTTATTAAACAAATAAAAAAAATATATAAAAAAAAAATATAAAAGTAAAAAAATATAAATTTAAAAAAATTATATAATTATAAAATAAAAAATTTAATTAATAAAATAAAATAAATATATATGTTATTTTTATATATGGGCTGAAATGTTGATGTGTTTCAAATAAGAAGGATCGGCCTCAGCCATAATATTACATCATCACGTGCTCTTTCCTTTAAATATAGCAACCAAAAGAAGGGTAAAATTGTCCAATTACATAATTTTGAAAATACCCAATTGTTTCGAAAATAGAGCCCGGGCAAGACAGAAGAGGACACTGGTCTCAAAAAGAAAGCATACTCATTTTCAAACAACCAAAACCAAATCTCGGTTTCACCCAAATCCCATAGAGACCAAAAAGAAAAAGAAAAAAAAAATGAAAGCTTAGCTCGTCAAGCAAGCAAACAAACAAACTAACAAGATGTATATCAGTTACCAACTGAGTCGACTCATCGTTTTCCTTCTACTCGCTTTTTGTTTTGCAGCTACAGCTTCATCGTCGAGTCAAATTCGACGGCCTGGATTTCTTTACACTAGAACCAGAGGAAGATGCACGCCACAGTAACTTTTCTTTTTTTTTTTTTTTTTTTTTTTTTTTTTTTGCAATGATTTGAGGGTGGACAGATTATAATTTTAAAAAATGAGGGATATTTTCAAAATAATTTGCATTGTTATAATACGTAGGTTCTGGAGCAGCAGGAGAGAGGCGTGGCCGAGGATGGTCCCAGAGACGGCAACGTTATCGAAGGTATTCGGATCAAGAGTGTACGAACGGTTCAGATCTGATATGACGCTTTTGGAATCGACGGCTAGGAACGACGATGAGAATAATAAAATAATAATAATGGGTTTGCGGGATTGGTAAAGCAGGCGAGTGCAGCGTTGGTAAACTCGTATGCAAGAGCAAGAGAGGGTATCCTTACTCTCCTTGGCAAGTTAAGACTCTGTTTATTCAAGCGTTGGTGTCCCAAGAAGCTGCTTCTCGTCAAGCCTACTTGTTTTTTATTGCCAATCATGCTTGTAATTAGATTTATTTCAACTGATTCTGGTCCTTTTTTTTTTTTTTTTTACAAACCTCCAAGACAACTTTAGTTATTTCAACTACTTTATATGTAATACTATTTATGGTTGATAATTTAGCTCGGAATTTTACTATGAATAGAAAGGTTATTTGAAAAAATATAGAAATATTTTGCTATTAGAAAAAATATAATAATATATCTACATTCAAAAAGATTAAAAATTAATATTTGTCACCCAAAAATTAAGTGTTTTTTTTCAAACATTAAATAAATTTTAGGTGGATAGATGATAAGATTTCTTAAATTTTAAGTGATAAAAGATAATTTTTAATAATTTTATATGCACATTTGATATTTTCTCAAAATCATGAATTTTTTTAAATATTAAATAATTTTTGAATGTACAAATAATAATTTCCCTTTTTTTTTTTGGGTAAAGCATCCGAAAATTCTAACAGGCCTACATTTGTATTTGTATGAGATTCAGAAGCCAGACCGACAATAATTTCTAATATTATAAAAAAAATACTGCTCGGACATACATATAAAGATTTAAAAAAATTTATGTAATCGATTTCATCCGGTCGAAAAACAAAAGCATAAATTTACTCACATTCTTACTCACACTTATCCCAATTTTTTCACTGTAACTACAATAAATTATTATAGTTCACTGTAGTTACAGTGAAAGAGTTGGGATAAATATGAGTAAGAGTGTGAGTAAATATATCATTACTCGTCGAAAAATGGTTTGGTTTGATTACTATTATCGTACAACATTATCTCGATATGGTTGGTGACTGCTCATGTCCGTTTTCAATTTGATTAGTGAGCACACGTGCTTTTTCTTTTTTTAAGGTTAATAAAAATTTTCATTACATAAAATCATCACAAATAATAAAATTACATGTTTATTGTGGTTAAATTTAGTGTCATCAAACGAAATTAACATGCTAAACTAATTTTAATCATTCCAAAATCAAAATCAAATATACATTAACATGCCAAATTGGAAATAACAATAAGACTTAGAAAAACCTGGAAATGTGAAAAACTTGATCAAATTGATGTCCAAGTCGAGTTGTCTCTATCCTTAAGAACTTATTAGCCCCGCCTCGATGCTCTACGGATGGTTTTGTTGGCTAACGTTCTTCCAATATAACTTGGATGCTTCTTGTATTAGGGGCACTCATTTCACGAGAAATTGAATAAGGACAAATGGTAGAAACTCCATTTTGACTCTAAAAATATGACTCAAACTTCTATGAATTTTATGGATACTCAAATGAACTCAAGGCCTCTTAATTTATAGGCATAAAATGGTGCATTTGAGGGCACTCTTTGGTTTGGGGTGTAACCCTTCCAAGGGTTATACGCCTTCCCCTATGCCCTTTGAGGCCTAAAGTCTCATCCTTTCAATTTAGAGGACATGTCCCTACATGTTTGTGTCTTTCCCATAAGGCACAACTCAAAAGACATGACCCTCTTACACATATACTATATATTTAGAAAATTTACAATATTTATTTCAATTTGAATATAATACTTAGGATAACTTAAAATTAAAACTTAAGTAAGAAAAACTAAACATTTAAAATAATTTATGAACTAGTGTATTCTCCATAGCCGGTAAGAAAATAAATTTACACTTAAACCTAACCATATCAAAGGCTAGATTTGATGCCTAGATTTGCGTCAAAAAATTGTGTTGAAATTTCCCCACCCATATATACACACACATTAACTTTCTAACGAGGATTTCATTAACGTAATAAGTTGATGACCAAATTAAAAGACAAAAAATACAAATTTCTATACAATATTGTTAGTTTTTAATATATTAGAATTCATGTTTTCTATTTTTTAGTTTGGTTCTTAATTTATCAAGTTAAATGATCTCTCATTATAAAGTTATTATATATGCACACATGGAGAAAGTTGTTCTTATACAAAAGTTTGCATGTTATTAACATCTATATGAACCTAAGAGGGAAAAAAATGAACTTTAATAGAATAAAACGTAAAAATTAATATATTGAAGTCTATATTTTTCTTATTTTTAACTCAATCCTTATCTTAATTGTTAGGGTTGGTGCTCTGAGCGCCAATTTCTTATGTATCTCCCTGTAAATACTCTTGGAAATATTTTATTAGTGAATAAAATGAACAGTCTCTTTAATATTACTTCTTCATTATATGGTAAAGACGTAAATGTCCTTAAAGTGATTAGTTATGATACTGTTGCAAAAACGTCGCAACTGACATTGAGTCGTATCATAACAGTATCATTCTTTAACAGTTCCTGGGCAAGGTTTATAATTACTTGGTTAGTAAGTAAACCCGCTGAGACCAGTACGTGTCGTATATTGGAATATTGGATTCCAATGGTTTCTCAATGAACCATGAGTCTTGGGAGACTCGTATAGACATGCAGATGTTTATATCGGATAAATACTGAACGACTTACCGAGGATTCTTAATGGATGGTACACTAACGTCAATAAGAATCTTCTCGGGTTGAGTGAGCATAATGATTCTTTGACTTGAGATACCACTGTGGATATATGAGTTATCCTCCTCACTTTGATGGCAGTCATGTCACCGATCTATTTATATCAGACATCTTTCTGTTCGTTGGGTGTGGACTGATACTCAGGATATCATGTGTGTATCAAGATAGAATCTGCTAGTTCTATGTACAGAGCATATGTATTGAATATGGAATTAGTAATCTGTTAAATCCATGGGCCCGTGGTACACTGTAGAAGTTGTAGGAAACGTTTTTCTTGCGCAGCGGAAACGTCTTAGGCACACGGATCAGACTTGAAATTTTTTTCTGCCCTTCTCCTTTAATTGCTGAATGCTACTGCCACACCCACTGAAAATTTGCTTCAGTTTTAGACAAAATTCCAGCCCCCGAAACAGCCCCGAAATAATCCTCGAACAGTCTCGAATAGTCGGACAAAAACTGGACTGTTTTGGACTCAATTCGCGCCCAAACATACTGCAGAAATAGCCCCTGAAATGCATGGACTGTGGCTGTGTTTTGGTTTTGATTTTTCACTTGAAAACAGCCACAACACAGCCCCAAAACATCAAAAAATGATACCCAAAAAAACTGGATTAAAATGAAACTAAACCGAGTTTCGTTTCACCAAGAATAAGGGCGGCAATGAGCAAAAATAATGCTCACTGCCGGGAACAACAAGAATGAGATGAAGAGGATGATTTGTTCGACACCACAAAGTCTTCCGAATTATATCTCGTTACCAACAGAAACTTGTGTGGGCAAGACTCACAAAATAATCCCTAAACAATTTAGAGATTTAAACACACTTGATATTTGTTTTTAATTTCTTCTTCTTTTTCTTTCTTTTAGTTTGTCTTAACTTTTGAGAGAGAATGAATAAGAAGAAGATGGAGGCTAGGGTTAGAATGAAAAGCTTACAAAAGAAAAATCATATTTTCCATTTTATACTTAGGGTTTAATTTTACAAAATAAAACAAACCCTTTCCCCTCCCACCATATGGAATTTTTGGCCAAGCATATGAGAGAATAAAAAATTTTGTAACAACAATCTTAATTACCATAATGAGAAAATATTACAAAATTAAATATTAAATTAACCTTTTGAAAAAACATAACTTCCAAATGTAATTAAGGGTTTCCAAAACCCAATGCTTGAAATTCCAATAATGGTATTATTAAATTATATCTAATACAATTTAATTTTATACATTTAATAATTATCATATAATTATTAAAACCATATATTAACTTTTAATATATAGTTTCAAGTGTGACAAATAATATCATTAATCATATTGATAATATTTATACATATGTGAGTATATAATTGGACTATCCAATTATACAAAATTCACTATAGTAAATCGAGCTAACATGGGGACCAAATGGACTTATGGTTCCGAGCTCCAATAATCTCGAAATATTAATTAAGCTCTTAATTAAATATTCCGAATTATTATTAACTCTGGGTTATTCCACTAAAAACCCGAAGCTACACTATCGTTGCCGCAGATGAAATATTAAGCCGAACCAAGTCGGTGTCCATCGATAAAGTCACTACATATAGATTAACCCTTCACGAGTATCTCGTAATTAGAGCCGGGTCATAATGTTCGTTATACCCCTCTAAGTATTTTTACCTTAAGTACCATTGATTCTCTAATGAACGATTTATTCATAACGATTATGAATTTTAATCTTTCTATTCGTAATAGAAAGACTTGAGTGCTCTAACCGTTCAATTACTGAATCAACCCTTAAGAAAGATACTCTTCTACTTCTCACAAGAAGGAGTGAACTCCATATCTATGTAAAACGTTCCCAGCTACACAACAGTCCATGCCCCCAAAGTACGTAGCTATTGGTTGAGACTGCTACACCAACCTCACTTTTATAATCAAATGACATAGTCTGCCATGTAGAAGTTCGTAGTACACCCATGATTAAGATCAATCCATATATGACCATCTAGTAGATCGAATTGAGTTTCTTTGTTTAACGGATGTTATAAGAATGTCATTTCCATCTGGGTCCAGTCCTATATGATCACATTTCTACCAATAATAACTAAATTGCTATTAAAAGAAACTAAATAACCATTATCCAAAAGTTTAAAAACAGAAATCAAATTCCTGCGAAAACCAGGAATGAATAACACATTGTTTAAATTTAAATAACTATTATTTGTAAGATTTAAACTAGAAACTCCCACTGCTCTTGTTGAAACGGCATCCCATATCCCGACCCTCTTGGTGTAGTCACCTTCAGCAAGGTCCCTCCACGAGTCAAGTAGTTGCAAAGAAGAACAAACATGGTTAGTGGCTCCAGAGTCAATAATCCAAGCTGATTTATCATCTTCCACTAATGGAGATTCGATAACGAGTAAATCATATTTACCTGTATCCTTTTTCTCCTTCAGCTCAGCAAGGTATTTAGGATAATTCCTTTTCCAATGCCTGTTCTTGTTGCAGTGGAAACACTTTCCCTTGGGCTTGGCATCTTTGGAGCCTTTCTTGTTCTTCTTCTTCTTCATGGGCTTAGCCTTAGCCTTCCCAGTGTTATTCTTCTTCATCTTTGCAGATTTAGAAGACTCGGCAACATTTGCCTCAGCACTAGACTTACGAGGATCCACAAGCATGGACTCGTAGTGGGTGAGCTCATTAAGCAGTTGGGTCAAAGTAAAAGTCAACTTGTTTATAACATAATTGCTTTTAAACTGTAGGAAACTCTTTAGAAGAGTATCCATAATCATGGTCACCTGGCTACGCTCGTCAATACGAGCTCCATAGGTTTCAGCAGTGTTGAGATAGGTCATCATCCTCAAGACGTGCTCTCGGACTGATGTCCCATCCTTCATCCTAGTAGTCATCGCTGAGACCATGGCTTCATGACATTGACGCTCCAAAGGCAGCCCGAACATGCTCTGCAATGACTCCATCATCTGAGATGCTGAAGCCATAGGTTCTTGCTTTGCAGCAAGAACCTCAGACATCCCTGCTAGCAAGTAGTAGTGGGCTTTCTCATTTGTTGCGACCTATTTCTGGTAGGTATCGTGCACAACTTGGCCGTCATTTCTGGCCGGCTCGGGAGGACACTCCTCCGTCAGCACAAACTTTAGGTCTTCACAGACCAGGATATCGTTCATATTACTTTTCCACTTAACATAATTTTCTCCCGTTAATTTATCGTTTGAGAGTATGGAAATAATTGGAGAAACCATGGCTGAAAATAAAATAAACATGCATTTAACATTCATTCATCGCATATTAAAATCATCAAACAATTTTGGCATAAAATTAAACATGATGCATGAACCATGAATAACGAATTAGAAACCAAAAAGAATCACTATGCTACGGAAATCTATCATCCCACAAGTAAGTGCTGCCATAGGGTAGGTCAAGTACTTGCATGATAGATCGAGACAATCTCAGTCAATTAATATATGCGGGAATAACTCATATTCCTATATTAAACAACTACTGTTTGATTCGATCAAGGAATTTCATTAACAGTTAATTATTCCTTTGTGAGTGTGACCCGCCGTTTCGAGATTCTTGGACTTAACGAGTGAAGTGCCGCCGTAGGGTAAGTCAGTTCACAAGATACATCTAGAATCTCTATCCTATCGGAATCCAAACCTGATATTGACCCAAAATGGACACCATCTGTAGGGGACGAAAGCAAAGCCGTCTCGAGGCGCATTTTGAATCTCATATTTTCGGACTAACAACGGAGATCGCGGGATATACTGTCGTATATCCCTCTCCCACTCACTATTTTAAATTTAAGGTTTCTATTTATAAAATATCTAATATTTTATTTTAACTAGTGTGAATAAATTTATGGCGGCTAAATCATAACTCTTATTTATACTAATACACTATTAGTGACCTAACCAATTTTAACTCTTAAAAATTGTATCACTAATTTCCATTAGTCTCTACTAATTATATTACTCAATTAAATTAATTTAATTAGAGTGATATTACTGACCTATTATATTTTTAACTTTTAAAATACTATAACACTAATAGGTTTAAAAAATTAGAATTCTAAAATGGTCAAGATTTA